>JAKUCV010006273.1:181299-310219 GCA_028386065.3 Turnera subulata
ATACAAATCATTTAATAAGGAATTCTATTAAATGTGCTCCTACTACATAAATCAAGATAATTATATAAGTAGGCCAAGATCCACATTTCACTACAACATAAGTCAGCGAGGGCTGATTGCCTACATCATAGCTATTTAGGTAGACAACTCTTGTCAATTACATCTCTATGTAACTCTTGGATAGTTGAGTGAACAACACCTTGTTCAAGTCTATCTTATAGACATTGCTCAACCCTTGCCTCTAGGTCCTTAATCCTATTGAGATAACCTAGTTAAGTCCACACCCACAATAAGCAATCGAGATATTACAATTATCCACTTGCACCTTCTTAGGATAAACATTGGCACCTTGCTTTGGCAAAGAACTACCAATTGTTGATCTTAAGCTTAATGAGTGCTTATCATGGAAGGCAACTAAGAACTTAATATTTTACATCAACATATAATTCCAACACATCAAATGCTTGTTCTTTGTAAATCATACATTGATGTCATGTAAGTTTGGAAAACAAAATTACATGTCAACATCGATGTTCAACTTGTAACATCGATGTTGTGAGAATCTGATTCTCTCCAACTACTTGGTAGTAGCTCATTAACATCGATGTTCAACTCTTAAACATCGATGTTGTTAAGATTCTTGAACTCCAAACTATTTGGCAGTAGCTCAATAACATCGATGTTGAACTTTCAAACATCGATGTTGTTGAGATTCTGAAAGTTTAAGATTTTGGCAGTACTCAGTATTTCAGCCATATCCAGAGCTGTAGAGCTCGGATTTGTGCAAAATTGGTGTTCCTGGAAAGCTAAGAAGTAGGGCTACAACTTTGCTGTTCAGGCCAGACACCAATTCGGCCTCCTTCTGCCGCACATTTGCTGTTTAAGTCGCTGGGTTCCACAACATCGATGTTGAACCCTTGAACATCGATGTTTGGAGTTTGCAAACACCAAACCATTTGGCAGTAGCTCAAACACATCGATGTTGGATATTAAAACATCGATGTTTTGATTACTTGAAAGTTCAATATCTTGGCAGTAGCATTATAACATCGATGTTTAACATTTAAACATCGATGTTTGGGTCCTGGAACTCAAGAACATCGATGTTGACACTCAAACATCGATGTTGTTGGAGCTCTGGAACTCAAACCAATTTGGCCGAGCTCAAATAACATCGTTGTTTAACACTTAAACATCGATGTTGTTGAGTGGTTGCATGAGAACATCGATGTTGTTGTGATTCGGCCGAGGCACACTTCATCAAAACATCGATGTTTGTCTCACAACATCGATGTTATAAAGATTCTGCCAAGGCCAATCCTCATGACAACATCGATGTTTGTCTCACCAACATCGATGTTATGGCCTAAACTTGCTTGAACGACAATCGTTCGATACACAAACAGACACTCGGTTTTTCTTAATCGAACCCTTCGACCTACTGCCATAAACATCTTGATTGATATCTCATACCAATCAAGTGCTGATTGTCAAAACATTTTTGACAAATCAGCCTCAACAACATATATATCACATATATACACAATTGAAGACAATAAGACATGATCATGCTTTATCACATAGAACATATCATGTACATCTACTAAAACACGTCAAACATATGCATATATTTGTATGGCTAACTTCATACACCAAAACAAACTCAGCATATCATTTGACAATACATAAACACATCATGTTCAAAATCACTCAGCATATCTCATACACAAGATGATTCCTACACATGCTAAGATGATCATATCACATATGCATCACCTATACGGTTTAGAGCTTCACAAGAAGGCTCCGCTACCACTGTAAGTTTCCGTAATCTATATGACACTCATATACAACATCATATGCTCAGCGGAAGCAAGGAAACTTAACCAAGAACCAAGTGAAGCATGCATAAACCGTATAACAAAACTTAACATACCTGGAAGATTAGGATCTTTCACCTAAATGCTGGACTGAATCAGCAAGAGCAAGACAACGGCCTGGCTCCTCTACGGTATCCACACGAATCGTGATCGACTTGGTATCGTCACACGAAACCAACTCCGAGCACTCCCGGACTGGGTGCTAGCAGCAGAAACCGGGAGCTTGTGTTTGTGGTGTTTTGGTGTTCTTCTTTTCTTTCACAAAGAAGAAGAAGAAGAAGAGTGGTTGAGAGGGTGTTTGGAGCTCTGAAAAACGTGGTGAGGGAGCAGAGGAAGTGAATGATCAGATCATACACACACCACCACTCCCAAAGGTCCATTAATGGAGGTAATGGCCAACAACTTGGCCCCAATACCACTATTATTATGTCTTGACATAACAATGGTCCACTAATCCTTATCATCATGCACAGCACCTAAAGTGGCACTAAAGGGGCTCAATAATGCTGACATTCAGCAAACCAACCACCCAAAAACGATCCTGATTCAACCCTGGTCCAACCACACCCCGGTCGAACCATGGTCCAACCACGGTTCAACCACCTGCTCGAATCGACGGTTCTATGTGTGTGACCCTGTAGGCACTTGTAACGTCCGGCAATAATTGTGAAAACTCATTTTACAATTATAAGCAAAGAGCGGCGTCTAGCAACACATCATTGCTACCCGAATGACAAGATCAGTACTGATTCTCTATGCCTCGGAATATGTCATCGTCCCTTCGTCCCATTATATTGATCAAACACGAGACATGGAATATGTCAGTCTCGTATATGTTTAATCTATGTTTCTTGATCCCCGAGTTAACTGTATAAAACGGATACCAGTGATATCACCATATCACCTAATCCGAGCATGGCCAAGCATTTAACAGTTCAACTTTATCAAGAAACCATACGATAATATACCCGTTATATGGGTCGGACGAATCCCCTCTTGATCAATCAAAACCCACTACATACTCGGCATATACCCAATGATTACCCTTATGTCCACCCAGTTACGGATGACTAGGAATAATATCAAAGTACATGATTCATATGTTGGATACCTTGACGATCTCAGGTCGGAGGACAATAACATCTATAAGAACCACTAATGACATACATATAACGTTCCATGTAGGGTTCTTATGTGGGTCGGTCCAGTCCACAAGTTCTCCAACTTGTACCCGTATGTAGAATTCATATCACATATGCAATTCTCAACATACGCTAGTCTTAATTTATTATTACAACCCATCCGTAATAATAATCGACTAGGGACATTTAAGAATATGAAATATTCTAGGGTTATAAGTATGTGCAAGCGTTTATCTCATAAACGATACTTATTGGAATAACCTTAATGTGTATACATGACAACAAATAATCATCCATGATTGGCTTTTGGGCATATTACACTAACACAACAATGCCATCTGCATAGTTGTATCGGATGTCTACTTATTTGGTGAAACTAACCATTCTTGGCAATGGAAATTGCAACCTCACTGCCATAGTTGACTAACAGTAGATCAGTGTCCTATGCATTATCCATTATATAATCCAAGAACTTGTTCAACCAAATAACTTTTATACTGCTGAAGCAAGAGCTACACATTTATCATCGATCGCAAACAAGAATACACATGATCATTTCTTACTACTTTATGATATGGCGCCATCATTTAGTAAGAGTATATATCTAGATGTAGACTTTTCTACCATCTAGATCTTTTCCATGATCAAGGCTTGTATACTCAACCAAGAAGGGCATCTCCTTACTTGGTGACAAAAAAAAAATGTAATCAGCAAACTTCTTTAGACATCCCATGATCCTGTTTAACTGCTTGTAATGTGCTGTGCCTAGGTTGGATTGACATCTATCTGTTAAGCCATTTTCTTAACCAATATCTAGTTTATCATACACCATAGAGTACAACAAACTTCCGACTGCGCTCCATTATGGAACTTGGCTTAAACATCACTCTCATCAGGAGTCTTAGGACACATAATTTCTCAAAGTATGACATTTATTGATATGAGTTTAGATAGGATTACTTTGATGCATATATTATTGTTCCAAAGCTTTATTAGTGTAATTCTCTTATGAAAAATACAATAATATCTTGAAACAATATCTTGAAATCTTAATTTCAAGTTTATATGCAATCTTTATCCATATCATCAATCTGGATTGAGATGACAACTAGGTTCTTTACCTTGTTGATTAAACACCATATCATTTCTAGCTATAAGTATGTCATATACATGCTATATGTAAATTACAAACTTACTTGGTACATGCCTTCAGGATTAGAAGACCAATATAGACTTCAAAGTCTACAAACCATATGTTTGTGGTCCTCTTTAATGAAATACAATCGGTTTCATTCAATCTCCATTGAGAAAGGCATTATTACATCCGTCTGACGTAATCCAAGGTTTAAGTTTGAAATAATAGCTAGAAACATCCATAAATAGGTAAAACTCACAGAAAATGAGATTGACTCTTGTAATCTATCTCTTCCTATAGTGTACCTTTTACCTATTAGTTGAGTCTTAAATTTCTCAACTATGCCACTAGCCTTAAGCTTGCTTTCTGAGAACATATTTGTTCCCAATGGCATTGTGTTATTTAAAGAGATCAACCAGTCCTTAAACTTTATTGACTCTCATTGACTCCATCTGTCCTTCAAGTGCCTTTGTCCATTTTTCTATAGAAGGATTTTGAGGCAGCCTCTTCTAGGCTCATTATGTAGGAATATCATAAAAGCCCCACTATCTTTGATGTCAAATCATCAATGACAATCTTCTATGAGAATCACACTTAATTGTGATTCAGGTATGTTGTTCCCATTTGGATCAACATGGCTCCCACTAGGATTGAAACGCTAATCTCGCTCCCACTTAGAACAAGATCTATCTTTATCGCTCGCACTTGGAACAACAAGATTACTTTCATTCGGACTTGATGATGAGGAAGGTTATTGATGAGAAACTAATTCATCATCTGTAAAAATCCTCCCACTCGAATAAAGTAATCCTTGCACGTCTTAATCCTCTTCCTCAAATAAAGATAGGCCTTAACCTACCTCGCCTTTCTTAGGAAACTCATTCACAAAGAATGTAACATCTGTTGGTTTAAACTCAGTTACACTCTCACTGTTCTGTTGACTTATAAACATATAACCTTTGAGGTTAATAGGTATCTCATAAGACACTTGTCTTCCGCTCAAGGCACATCTTGCCAGGTAGAGAGGAATAACGTTTATAAGTAGCATAACTTCCAAGGTTACTAAAAACACTTGGTGGGAAGCATCCTACTCAACAACATATGACATATGTAGAGTAGTTGTAACTGATAATATAGGCATACTGTTAAGTAGATAGGCAGCAAGCAAACATTACCCATGTGGCAATAAAGTTTGTGCCCTCATTTACTTAACCATTACAAAAGCAGTCCATCACGTCACTCTATAACACATTTGTCATAGATTATTAGGAATAGTCAACAAATGCACTATACCCTTTCATCAAATACCCACTGATTGGATTGACAAAACAATCACAACTAGCATGAAGATCTTATATCTTCATATCTAGTTAATTTTCTATGAAGCTCATATAGCTTTAGAAACAACTTAATGCCTCTAAAAAAAAAAATTAAGTAGATATAATTAGGCATAATGAATAAAAAAAAGATGATTAACATGCTTGATGCCTAGTCCAAACGTAAATGGACTCACAGATGTCCAGGTGGACAAAAAAACAATGAAGGGCTTGCTTTAATCACTTCACTCGATGGCCAATAATCAGCTAGATAACACTCACAAGCAGACAATTCTTCTTGTATAATGCTAGGAAGCAAACATTATTTGCTAACCTTGGCATTCTCTGTTAGTCCGTATGACCAAATCTAGCATTATTCGGTAATAAGACTAAAGCCATATAAAATTGAAACAGAATCAATTTTATAATTTGTCATGAAAGTATGTATGGTTACTAAAACCAAGACATGTCAGAAAAGATATCTATCATGTAAGATCACATCTCATATGTTACACAAGACTAACTTGTATGATATGAGTATTTAAGCAACACCTTATTGTTGCCACTTACATGTCAAAACGTTTAATCTCCATGTGAGACTTAACGTTGATCAGGTATCACATCTTCATACAATATAATGCGTACAAACACAAAGTTTGCTAGCTCATGCAAAGTAAAGTACCACATCGTACTATCTAATTTCATCATTGGAAAATGACCCTTTGGTCATCATTGTAACACTTTTGTTACAACAGTACTTTGCATTGTATCATTTGCCGCACTGATCTGTCTTCAACTTTCATGATAATATTGATGATCACAAGAGCACTTTTGCTCTACCAGCACATATTGAAATTCTAAATTCCAATTTTTTATAATTATCGCCATCAAGCATCAACCTTTTGCTGAGCTATGCGACAATAACACATGAAGCAGTAATTATATTTAACAAATAAAATACACAAAAGGATCACATATAAGATATAATGTTCGACATACATACATGTATAATGCTAAGCTTCGATTGGCTAAGTTAATAATCACATGCATAACCCGGAGTCGAAAGTTCACTATGTTCCCAGTCATCGTCCTAAAGTTGAATGCATAATGAAAATTAATTTAACCAATAACACAGCCAAGCATTAATTATGCTCCAGACAACATATTTGTCAAGCACAAATTTATAATCCCATATGGAGTATAAGTTGAACAACCCAACAATGTTAAGCTAATTAACATGTGATGCTAAACTAAAAAGCAACTAGTTCATAATGTTAAACCAATTAAATAAAAGCAGGTAATCGTGTATTACTCATGCTTGAACCGTTGGGTAAACATTTCTCGTGCCAAATTCACAAAGAAAATGGTCTAGAAATATTTGGATTGTATTTTATTGGTGAAGGAACATAAATACAAAATTTATGTGAAGAGAATTAGTCCATATGACTAATTTCTTTAACTGGATCTTTCAAGAAAAAAATATTTGAACCCTTCATAATTTTTTTTACAAAAATATTGGAACCCTTCATAATTTTATTTTAAGCCATATGCCGTAGAATAAAATTTAATTAGACCATATGTCTAACATGGACAAATTTTACTAAGGTCATGAGGTATAAAAATAAGATTTATTTAGACCGTGTGTCCAAAAAAAAAATTATTTTTATATTGACCATCTCATCTAAAAATATAATAGTACTAGACTTTTATCTCGATTAATTTTATTTTATTTAGGCCAAAAGCCCATAAGATAAAACTTACTTAGACCGTATGTCTAAGATGAACAATTTAATTTTATTCAGGTCATAAACCCAAAATAAAATTATTTTTTAGACCATATGTCTAAAAAAAATCGATTATTATTATATTTTCTTTGACCATATGTCAATAGAAGAAAATTGATTTAGACCATATGTCTAAAAGGACTATCTCTTTCTAAAAAAAAATAACAATAGACTTTAGTCATTTTTATTAGGTTTCAAAACCCAATAAAAATAATAATTTAGACCATATGTCTAAAAAAAAGTCCATCATTATTATATTTTTAACCATATGTTGATAGAAAGAGAATAATTTTAGACCATCTATCTAAAATAAGTTAATTTTATTTTTTATAGGCCACATAAAATTAAAAAGTTAACAAGACCTTTTGTTTTAAAAAAAAAACATATGTCTCCAGAGGCCCAAAAAAACAAGAGCCCATATCACTTTGTCCAACCCAGTTAATATAAGCTTCAAGGCCATATACACACAGCCCACATGGCATATTGGCTCAACAAATGGCTCGGCTCGGCTCATCGAAACGAAAACGGCTCGGTCAGCCTACTTATTCGGCTTGCCGACATTTTTTTTTTTTAGGATGGCTGACACGTGGGAGGCACGGAATGAAACCCTAGGGTTTCATCTCTTTCTCCCCCCAGTGACCAGCTGCCGCCGCCACAGTAACGTACAGAGCTCCCACAGGAGCAGTCCGCCGCCTGCAGTGGACGAGGCCACCGTGACCGGAGGGCGTAGTGGCAACGAGAACTGCCACCGCAGCCGCGGGCGTCGCCGGACACGCGAACAGATCGCGCGCCGCTGCCCATGTTGCCTACCCCTTCCAGCCGTGACTACTGACGAGGACGCAGAAACTCAGAGCGGCTTGACGACGACAAACGCCGCCTCGCCTCGGCCGCGCTGCTCGCCAGTCGCCACTCATGAAGCCTCAACCGACGACTCACTCATCCTTCCACCTCCACAGATGCAAGCACCATTTCGGGCACCGGGACACGAGTCGCCGTCATCTACAGCGATCCGCGCCTCGCCGCCGTCTGCAGCGATTGCGTCTCGCCACCGTCTGTAGCGATCCCTGCCTTGCCCAAGCCTGCAGCTGTCCTTCCCTTGTCCACCACCGCCGTGTGCAGTGACATGGATGGGTATGGGGTTTGCATGTTCCACCGTTCTCCAATAACACAGATCCAGTTTTCTTCTTCTTTTTTTAATATATCACCAACAAAATATACAATCTATTCTACCAAATACAACCGTGTATTGTATTCTGTAAGAACAGTTGATACAAGTACATACATATCATGTCGATGGCCAAGCACACAGTTTGTATCAATTAAATAATCAGCCATAAACAAAAATAACATACAATTGAATATTTGATGAAACTGATTAATAAAAAGAACTGGTCGATTTCATGAGTTGAACAAATCAATCATAGCTAAATCACAAGTACTCAATTCAACCAGAAAACAGGCCTAGGGCTCCGCTACCATTGAAGGATTTCATATACATATACATAGAATAGATAAGAACACTTATCTGTAAGAGTAAAGTGGAAGCATTGTCAGAATCGGGAGCCACGGCTTGATTCACTGGACGGTGGAGACCGTCACAGTGTGTCGGATCGGCCTCCTAGTTTCCACGGTCTAAACCCTAGAATGCAGTGTGTGCAGGTTATCTCAGTGTTTACACAACACATGTGTATAATACATTCAGTGTATTAGCCTCCCCCTGTGGTGGCTTATATAATGCACTAGTTGGGCTTAAGTGAGCACCCCTTATGGGTGGACTCACTATTTTCCAACAAAAGTCACCTAATGGTTCCAAAGGAAGGGAATTGGCCAAAGGAGGCCTAATTGTTATGTAAGTAAATAGGTTATGCGGGTGGTGATTGCTAGTGCATCATTGCTGGGCGGAAGGCCTTTTGTGTGCTTGATGAGTGTGTTCATATGTTGGTTCCCTTTGCTGGTCCTTTCTGGTTATTAATGGATAATTGTAGTTTGTTGGCTTTTGTTGGTTAATTATGGTTAATTGGCATTTGATCGTTAATTGTGGCTAATAGTACATAATTGTGGTTTATATGTTATGGTTGGTTGTATTATATTGTGATGTGTACTTGTATGTGTGTAATAGGGCAGTAAGGACCCTAGATGCCTAAGGGTTCCAAAGGCATGGATTTGATAGCCTTGATGTGTCTAACGGTTTGGTAAGTTGGGTTGCCATACTTGTGATGGTTGATGGTGCTAGCTTGTGGGTTGATGACCCAATATGCTATTTGATGGCACCAATGGTGCAAAGTTGATGATGTGATGATGATGCCTTGGCTTGTTGACGAGTCCGATATTCGGGCTGTGCATTTCATGCATTACATATGCATCCACGACAATGGCATAAGAAGATATTGATGCTGATGATGGACCCTGCAGTGCCCCTGGGCTGCTTGGTCATATGAGATGATGGTGGGGTTATACTGGGCGCCGTGTGTGGTTTGGTAGCAAGTCACGAGCACTTCCCGTGGCTGTGGGCTAAGGAGTAACATGGTGGTAAAGGCTACCAAATCACGCAGGTAGGCTTAGTACAACATCACAATAGCTTACCCGTGGGCTGATCACGGTGCATTGATGTAAAACTGTTGGATGTTATTGCCTCTTGTGTGTATCATTGTTGTTTCTTGTATGGTCACCTGCTTATTGAGTTTTATACTCACCCCCCGTTTCCTCCCCTTGTCTTACAGGTGCGGGATTGAGAGTACGGGTTGTAGGTCGATGGGTATAGCCGAGTCGGTTTCCTTTAATTATGTCATTGTGTATTATTTATATGAGTAGGTTATGTCTTTATGTATAGCATGAGTTAGAGCCCCTTTGTAGCATTGGATAAATTACATTGCTGGAGTTGTTTTTATAAGTGGTTTTAATCCTTTTTATTTATCTTTGCTGCCTTTGCATTTGTCGGTTGTTGCTTCCTTTTACGCTGCGCATTTCTTTGTTGGTAACCCGCCGAGCAGAGGCAACGGGCTTCTGGTTGTGTTTACGAAAGGCTTTTGGGTGTCTTGTGGCACATGGTGGGTGCGCAAGGTACCTGGACGGTCGCGCTTAGCGGGGGCGTGATAGGTTGACCGCGCCTTGAGCCAAAACGGCGTCGTTTTGGCTCGGCCGGCCAAACCCTAACCCTAGGGCTTGAGTATAAATTCTGACTTTTCTCTCTCTCTCCCCTCTTCTTCTTCTTCCTCTCCCGTCGGCTACCACCTCTCTCTCTCTCATTTTCTTTTTTTTTCTTTTCTGTCTGATGGTTCTCTCTCTCTGCAACACAGGTTCCGCCGTTCACCACCATCTTATCCTTCCTTAGTCCCTTGCTTTGTCGCAGCCATCGAACACCTGCGAGTGGAGGAAGGTGTCTTGTGTAGGCTTGTGACGCGCGACGGGTTCCGGTGGTCTGCTCGGGTGGTTGCCATCCAGGCAGAGCTATTTGTATCGGGTTGCAGGAGTAGGAACAGGTCTCAGGTTTGGTCGAAAATTTTTCAAACGAGGCATTGGAGTCGGATTCGCTGCTGATCGTGCACGGGTCTTCTTTTCCGGTAAGGACCGACTCACTCTTCTTCTTTTCAGAGGTGATTGGTGCATTGTAATTACTTTGGTTGATGAATTGAACATTGGTGTTGGTATTTCGGGTTTTGGCAGTTTTGTAGTTTTGTTTCTATGCGTTTTGGAAGTTTCGGCGAGCTCGGGTTACCTTTTCTGGCGAGGTTACCAGAATCCGGCGAGCTCGGGAATTTTCCGGTGAGGTGACCGGAGTCTAGCGAGAGGGTACTACTCTGGCGAGTAGGCGTTGTTCCTATGAACGGGATTTGCTCGGCATTCCACAGTATTGCCCGATATGGTGTATTTTAATTTTTACCCGGCATGTACTAATAATTCTGAATTGGGGTTATGTACTTGATTGTGTTTAGTGGAAACCGAGAGTGTGAGTAGAATGTGGCTGGTAATTACCGACATGGGTAGAACCTTAGGCCGGGATGAACTTGGGCTCGGGAATGACCTCAGAATGATATTTAGAAAAACCGGGCCCAGGCTCGACATTCTGACCTTATATGATAAAAGATGTTTCATGGACTCGTAAAATATAGGTTTAAGGCCAATGACATAACTGGATAGCTCGGACTTAAGGAAGTGGGCTTTAGGCCCGAGGATCTTCTATGGACTTAGATGGGCTTAAGCCCGGTGAACCTTAGGTCCCGAACTTTTGGAGTTTAGGTGGGTGGACACCTTGTTGGGCTCAGACACGAAAATGACATAGTCTGGTAGTTAGGGTCGGGTTTTTACTTAGTTGAGCATAACATCGGCATACATGCATAGTTTGTTTTTAAAACTGTTCTTGTGATGTGTATATGTGCCGAAATTCAGGCACGGGTAATACCTCGGGAGCTGGAGGATCAAGCTCGGGGAAGGCACCTCAGGATCATCGTTATTGAGGTGACGTTACAAGTCTTTTTAGTGTGTTTTATGAATGCATGTTGGTGTGGTTAGTTAGTCTACTTGCTTGGTTGATACATGCGGTAATTGGACTTGTGTGCCTTGATGTGTCTCACATGCTTAATTTTTGGTGTAAGGAATGTTATGATTGGTAACATGTTTTTGTTATGTTTTTGGGAAAGTGTGTGGTTAAATGGGCCAATGGGCCGGTTATGTGAATGATAGAATTAAATTACAAGGTTCACAAATCCCTGGAAAAAACACATTGTACGGCACACGGACATACATAGGAATAACTGATAACAAAAATAATAAATTCTACTATGATGTTGACCGGTAGCCCCGAGGGAGGGTATGGGTACCCTCGGGTCACGTTATACGGTTTAGCATGGTTACCCCAGGGGAAGGAAGGTGCTCCCCTGGAAGACTTCCACCAACTAGGTGTGTCTGAGCGCACCCTCAGAGAGCTAGCAGCCACTCGAGGTTTTCGGTGGTTTGACCTCAGGACCTACCCGTCTGAGGTTTGTTTACTTGGGTCTTCACACCCGAATCTGGCCAGATGTGCTACCGAGACTTGACTCACAGTAGGGGCCGAAATAATAATAATAACAATATTACACACCGAAGTATAATAATAATGACAAAATACAATAAAGTGATTTTGTGTTGGTACTGAGCTCTGATTTACTTGTATGTTATATTTGTGCTCGTGGACCTACTCTCCTTACGAGGTTGACTTCACTGACATGTATAATTAGACTTTTGACGCTCACAGAGTAGGCGACTCACATAATCGCCACCGTTGTTTTTCAGACCCTAGCTAGTGTGTTGTCTGTTCTCACCATTCAGAAGATCAGATGCGGGCATCTCAACTGGTAGCTATGCTACTCTCTTCGGTTGGATCCATAGAATCGACATGAATTTTATCTTTCCTTTCTTGACTTTATTTTATTTTCACTCTACTGCGTAAGAACTTGTTTAAGATTTTGCATTTGGTTTAATACTTTATCGGCGGATTTTGTCGGGGTTTGATTTACGATGTTGTTTCAGCGGTTTGCCTGGTTGGCTTGTGTTTCATTAAGCCTTTTCTGCCTTAGATGATTATAAGTGTTTTTTTTTTAGTTTGAGGTTTCTACTTGTTCCGAGGCATGGATTTATGTATCTCGGGTTCCAAGGATATTTTGGTAATTTTTCCCATTTAATTATTATAATTTATTTATTTATGATACAGGTGTTTCATAAATCCTCCAATGGTCATGAATACATCCTTGTGGCCATTGACTACTTTACAAAATGGGTTAAAGCCGAGTCATATGCCGTCCTTAATCTAAGAAGGTAGCCCAGTTCATCCGTAACAACATCATTTGCCGC
This sequence comes from Turnera subulata, assembly GCA_028386065.3. Lineage (NCBI taxonomy): Eukaryota > Viridiplantae > Streptophyta > Magnoliopsida > Malpighiales > Passifloraceae > Turnera > Turnera subulata. Next base: position 194,383 of record JAKUCV010006273.1, read on the forward strand.
TATGGTGTGCCCTTCGAGATTGTGTCCGACAACAGTGTGCATTTCAAAGCTGATGTGGAGAGGCTATGCGTCCGCTATGCTATGAAGCAACACAAGTCATCTCCTTATCGACCTCAAACCAATGGTGCCGTCGGAGCCGCTAACTTGAACCTTAAGACAATTATCAAGACGATGTTAACCAAACACAGAGAATGGTTCGAGAAGTTACCATTAGCACTATGGGGATACCGCCCATCCATTCGTTCATCTACTGGTGCTACACCATACTCTCTTGTGTACGGCATGGAGACAGTCCTACCTGTGGAACTCGAGGTTCAATCTCTAAGAGTTGCTCATGAGAGCATGATTCCAGAAACTGATTGGGTACAAGAACGCCTAGATCAACTCACTCTACTCGATGAAAAGCGGCTGCAAGCCTTATATCACGTGCAAGGTTACCAAAGATGCATGGCACGTGCATTCAACAAAAGAATAAAGTCTCGAGGACTGAAAGAAGGTGACTTAGTGCTCAAGGAGATACGGCAACCGGTGCATGATCCTAGGAGCAAGTTCATGAATAATTGGTGCAGACCATACATCATCAAGGAAATCCTTTTCGGAGGGGCAGCGAGGATCCGAGATTTAGATGGAAACGAGTTCAAAGACCCAGTCAACCTGGACTAGCTCAAGAAGTACTATGTGTAGCGCTCAAAGCATTGTACAAAAATCTACGTATACCTGATTCTGTGTAAGAAAAAAAAAGCAAAAAAAGAAGAACAAAATAAAGAAAAAAAAATAAAATAAAGGCACAGATGCGTAGGAAGCCTGCAAAGTATCAGTCTCATTTTATTACATCAAATAAAAGTTCCCAAGTTGACTAAAAACTAGAATTCATTTAGTCTTATTGCCATTATGCATACCAACAAATGGAAATAACATCTTTTGTTTTGAAATTCTAATGCCTAGGGCGTTTATGCTTCCAATTCTTATCATTCCTATCATTATTTTCTTCCTCCGATTCAGTTGGTCCCACGGACTCAGCTCTAGATGGCTCTGGTTCATCTATGATTTGTTGTCGCCTCGCATACAATAACTTCTCCAGTGGATGGTTAGCTTCAATTAGCCATTCTCGATATCGTGGAACAGGGAGTTCCAAAGCACGTGTTCCCACGCCAACCCAAGTAGGTAATGACCAACTACTACCAATGATGTCAACAGCTTGCCCAACATAGGCCCTTGCAAAAGAGAGGTGGTCATACAAGGAACCGGTTGTGCTTGACCAATCTGTCTCATAAACCGCGCCGGGTTGTAATAAGTAGACTGCTTCATACCGGGGAGAAGTACGACCTCACGTCCAAAGGTATCCTATTTTAGTGTAATATGCCCAAAAGCCAATCAATGGATGTTTATTTGTTGTCATGTATACACATTAAGGTTATTCAAATAAGTATCGTTTATGAGATAAACACTTGCACATACTTATAACCCTACAATATTTCATATTCTTAAAATGTCCCTAGTCGATTATTATTATGGATGGGTTGTAATAATAAATTAAGACTAGCGTATATTGAGAATTTATATGTGATATGAATTCAACATATGGGTACAAGTTAGAGAACTTATGGACTGGACCGACCCACATAAGAACGCTTCATGGAACGTTATATGTTTGTCGATAGCGATTCTTATATGTATTGTCCTTAGACCTGTGATCATCAAGGTTCCCAACATGTGAGTCATATGCTTTGATATTATTCCTGGTCATCCGTAACTGGATGGACGTAAGGGTAATCGTTGGGTATATGATAAGTGTGTAGTGGGTTTTGTATGATCCAGAGGGGATTCGTCTAACCCATTTAACGGGTATATTATCGGATGGTTTCTTGATAGAGTTGAACCGTAAATCCACGGCCGTGCTCGGATGATGATATGTGATATCATTCGTATCCCTCTTTACCGGTTAACTCGAGGATCAAGAAACCGAGATTAAACATATGCGAGATTGACATATTCCATGTCTTGGTTTTAATCTTGACAATGGGACGAAGGTACGATGACATGTTCCGAGGCACGTGGAATCAGTATTGATCTTGTCGTTCGGGTGGCAATGATGTGTTGCTAGACGCCGCTCTGTGCTCATAATTGTAAAAATGAGATTTTACGATTATTTCCGTACGTACAAGTGCCTACAGAGTCACACATATACAGCCGTTGATTCGAGCAGGTGGTTGAACCGTGGTTGGACCATGGTTCGACCAAGGTGTGGTTGGACTGCGGTTGGACCGTGGTTGGACCAGGATCGTTTTTGGCCTGGTTTGGTTCACTTAATATCTGATTTATTGAACCATAATCATGCTGAGTTGTGTGTGTTAGTGCTAGTGGGAGACATGATAATGTGGAGACACAATCATGTTGCTTAATGGACCACCATGTTGGCCATTAACTCCACTAATGCATTATGGCTTTGAGAGGTTGTGTGATCAGATCACTATTGATCATCTTCCTCACTTGCTTGAGAGAGTTTTTAGAGCTTGAGAGAGTGTCTTGAGAGGTCTGAAAATTGAGAGCAAAACACACACATTTCTTCTTTGAGAAACAAGAGAGAAAACACCACAAACACAAACTCCTGAAAATCTATTGCTAGCACACCAATTCGGGAGAGCTCGGGTTGAGGATCGTGAGACGACCTTCAACTGGTTACAGCGGTTCATGTGGATACCGTAGAGGGGCGAGGCATTTGTCTGGCTCCTGCTGATTCGGTTCTACAGTTGGGTGAAAGACCTCAACCGAACCAGGTGTGTAAAAATTATTATTCGGTTTAGCTCCCTTTGAAACGCCCGTGTCCCAATTTATTAATATATGTTACAAATTAATTATAAATTGACCAAATTGCCCTTATCATTCCCGGGACACCCGTATCCCAAATTATTCATTAAAGAATATACATCATGTGAAGTGACCAAAATGCCCTTGTACCCGGGATACAATATCAACAACAAAAATCAATGATCATTTATACAACAAATTACACAACAACGAGTATGCAGCGGAAGACTATACATATAATAACATGTATGCAGTGAATTCTATGGATCCGACCCGAAGAGAGGAAAGCACCGCCACCTGCCGATATGCTCTTCTGATCAACGATCAGCTAACCTGTGTAAAACTGTGAGGGGGTGAGACCAACCACTGTCTCACCGCAGACAAATAAGCCAATAATATACAAAACAAATCAACTACAAGTACACCGGCATCAGACAACAACAACCACAATACACAGAGCAGGACATCATCAAACTACATCCAACACTTGTTATTACTTATACTTTTATCTCTGTTATTATGGTTAAGTATCTTATTAGGGCCCTCTACTGTGTGCGTCGAGCTCGGTCCCGTCTGATCAGACAACCAGGCATAAGCCCAAATAAACCAGGCACGAAGCCCAAACATATCCATAGAGAGAGAGAAAGAGGGAGGTAGAAAGGGGGAGGTAGAAGGAGGGAGGTAGAACCGGCCATCACAGGCCCACATGCTAACCCGCATGCCATCCCGAGGGGTATTACTTCCCGCTCGAACCAACCGGTCAACAGCCCCACAGTAGACTTATTATTGTATGTTATTCAATTACGCTTAAAGGATTGCACCATACGTTATGATTCAGCAGTGTTGTGTGGAATTTAATATCTTATTCTCAAGTCCGGGCCTCCAACCCACAGTCCACCACACAAACACAAATCCATAAATCATGTCATTTAGCATAACAAACAAAGTACGAGTTGACCGTATTGTATAATGTGGCCGTGTGTCAAGTGAATTAGTCCGTATGGCGTAGTTTCTACAGTAGTTATATGTGTGAAACGTTAATTGTTGTAGTCGTGTAGTTCGTTCGTACGTATGTCGTAAGTTCCCCAACAATTAATACCACTTTAAATACCAAAACAATTAACCGAGCATTGTAGGCAGTAATGTATACAAAGGTTTATAAGTCCTCACCTGGGCCACATTAATTGTCTCGGAAGCCAAAGCCTCGTTCCACCTCGACAATCCTATATTAATAACAAAATATAACCGCACATAAGGTCCACATAAAACCATGCTAAAAATATGTCAATGTCGTGGCTTTAACACATATTATCTTTTGTCCTTAAGTCCGATTAAACAGATCATGGGTCTAAGCCCAAACAAGTCCAAACGTATATCTGGGCCTAAAGCCCGTTTCATTTAAAGCCATTGGGCCTAAAGCCCATCTTAAATTAATTACTCTTTATTGGGCCTATAGCCCATAAATACTAAAATCACTATTAAACCCAATCACATTTCACTTTGGGCTTAAAACCCATCATTAAATCCATATTATACATAGTGTATCTTAAATGGGCTTGGACCCAATCCGTCATGAAAATCATAATACGTAATAAAACCAGAGCCCAGCCTTTCCGGCCCAACCGTCCTATCCGCATCGGTGGAATTCCGGCCATGCGTCTCCCAACATACCACCCTCGGTTTCCACTAGTCTATCTCTTTTTAATACATCAATTACTTCTTTACAATAAACGACATGCTCGGAAAAAGAATATACGATATCATTCCAAAATTGCCGTGCAAGGCCGGTTAAAATTATAGTCTCGCCGGAAAAGAGTCTGTCTCGCCGGAACAGTAATTGTCGCCGGATTCCGGTCAACCCTCGCCGGAATAGTGACCCGAGAAGCCAAAAAATCCACAGCAACCTGCCCCAATTCCAGAACCCACGCCAATCGACTTTAAGTCCACAAACAACAAACACCCAGAATTTAAACGAACAAGAGAACGAATTGGATAGTTGAATCCTTACCGGAACTTGAGACAACCATCACGGATCCATCAAACAATCCAACCACGACAACACTACTGCCACCACCTGCAAGCCAATCTGAACAACACTGGTCGCCGGAGGCAGACCCACATGTTCTTTGCTGGAGCAAGATGCACTGAACCCGAGCACCTCTGCCGGCAACAACCCAGTCACGAATACAACCCACATTCCAATCGACAACAAAACAGAAAGAAGGAAGAAGAAGCAAGAGACGGCTGGAATACTCACCAGACGACGGCGGCACAAGCTCTGGTCGTCCGCTGCCACGTCTTCTCCACCAACAACCTGAGGCAACTCGCCCCAACCTTCCCACACGCACCTGTCCTTTAACTACCGACGCAGTTGACCCGCTGCTATACACAACGAGTTAGCCACCATCGACCGCCAATGGATCGATTAACGTCCACACCTCAAAATCACCAAGCCCCAAATCCGATTAAAAACCCCCATCACAACACAGAGAACAAAGAAGAGAAGAGAAGAAATTAGAAGAAAAGAAGAGAGGAGACAGGGCAGCGTGGCTTACCTCATCGGCGACCCGCAAGCGCAGCCACCTCAGCCCCGCCGCCCACGACACAGCAGCTACCAAGTCGACCCGCTCCCGAGCAACGGCAACGCGACCCCAACTCGGCTTCTCCGCCCGAGGCTTTGCCTAGTTCACCACCTTCTGGTATTGGGAAGAGGGGGACGAAGGGTAGCAGCAGCCTTCAGGCCGACGGCGTGGAGACAAGGGCGAAGAAAAGAGGAATAGTAAGAATGGTGGCGGCGGTTTGTTTTCAAAGAAATGAGAAAACCACATGGAGAGGGAGAGGGAGAAAGTGGAAGAGAAAAGAGATGAAGAAGAGAAGGGGGTATCAGCGCGGCGGGGTGGAAGAAAAGGAGGAGAGGAGAGGAGAAAAGAAAAGAAAAGGGGAAAGGTTAGGGTTTTGGCCCACCTAAGCCAAAACGACGTCGTTTCGTTTTGGCTTAGGCGCGGTCAACTCGCCTAACCGGTCAACGTTTTTTTTTCTTTTTTTTTCTTTACTTTTCCCCAAAACGACGTAGTTTAAATAAAAACTACAACAAACTTTGTTTTCCCACCGAATCACGTTTTATTTCAACGAAACCCGAACAACAAACAATTCCAACTTAAAATCTAATATTTCCAAGGAAAATAAATTAAAAGAGTAATAATTTTCTTGACCAAGAATCCCGGAAATTCCACAAGGGTAAATGTGGAAATTAAATACCAAAAATTTTGACAATTCTGTAAAAATCAATTAACGAAAAAATCGGGGCGTTACACCCTTCACATGAATCCTCCATGTGTATCCGGTATTTCCGCAGCACACCATGTTTGTTTTCTTGCATTTGATTGCCAATTGCTTGAACCGGATACTTACATCCTTCGCCATGCGTCTGAGCTTTAACCAATCACAATGCCACACTATGTCGTCCACGGTCAAGTAATGCATGTAGGAGATCCATTCTCTCATGGTCGCAAAAGCTTGTAACCGGCACCTTGTCGAATAGCCCACTGAGGTGTACATCAATGATACTGGCCGTTCAATAACCGTGAGATGTTCACATAACCACATCTGGAGTAACAATGGAGAGCTGCCAATCGGTCTATTCGAGTCATCCGCAAGAGCATCCAATGCGTTCAGGGTCTCGCCAACAGCAAGAGGAACAATGCTATTCCCTCTATATAGTTGCTCTACATATTCTCCGATGATAATGTGACCCATGCCTGGATGGGTTTTGAACAATAATTCACTCACCATAACAAAGGATAGGACCCGCTTCCTCCTCTCTCTCTAAGTGCTTCCAAGTGTTTCATCTCCATCTATGTGATACGAGGCAACCAATGTTTCCAAATCATTGTACTCCTCATCTATCAAGAGAGCTTCCATCCGTTCTTGTGATAGGGAAACATAAGAACCCTCACTCGTCTTATATGGAGCATTACAAGATGCAGCAACAATCTTCCTCTTCCTAATCTCCCCAGTAAGCTGATCTTCAGTATCCCCGGTGGTCACTCCAAGAAAAGAGTCAAACTCTTCAACCGTTGGACAAAGCTCCATCATATCCTTTCCGAAACAGAAAACATGGTTCTCTCTGTCCCAGAACGTGGCTGCAACTCTTATCAACTCCGGTTGCACTTGAACAAACCTCAAATTGAACAACCTCTTTAGATCCAAGAAATCGTATTGGATGGCCTTGGAGATACTCTTCATCCAAGCTTGTACTCTAGCATGAAAATTGTCACCCATGGTGTGCACTCAAATCTCTGCTGTTTATTGATGTCCTCAGAGGCCTCAGGTTGTTTTATAAGGGTTTGGAGTCGGTCCAACCCCTCTCCTATCAAGAATTGGACTCCAAACCCGAGTTGGACTCGGAACAGTCCTAAAGCACAGCTCCTGCCAGCGGGCAAGTCGCCATGACCACCATATGGTGGCGGTCAAGCAGCCACGATCGCCGGATGCCAAGGGTGACCGCCGGCACTCGCCTTCGATACCGCTTTTTGCTCGTTTTTTGCGTTATTCAATCCATATTGGCTGATGCTTTTCTCTTTTAAAAAAAAAATATGACTCGACTAGGGGCAAAACCTTGTTTTCCTCTCATGCATGGGGCTTGGCACAACCCCGAAACATCATATAAACAAACACTCTTGGATCCACAATGGCAAAGTGTTCAAAACATATTTGAATATGACATCTAATGTCTTAACAATCTTTTCTGAAGAGACAACATAAGGCAAACTATCGCTTATCCCATTTTATTATCAAAAATCAACCATTGCATCTATCGCATGGTTCCGTCATTGCATCTATCGCATGACATCTTATTATCAAAAATCAACCATTGCATCTGTTGCATGACATCTTATTATCAAAAATCAACCATTGCATCTATCACATGGTTCCGTCATTGCATCTATCGCATGACATCTTATTATCAAAAATCAACCATTGCATCTATCGCATGGTTCCATCATTGCATCTATCGCATGACATTTCATTATCAAAAATCAACCATTGCATCTATCGCATGGTTCTGTCATTGCATCTATCGTATGACATCTTATTATCAAAAATCAACCATTGCATCTATTGCATGGTTCCATCATTGCGTCTAGCGCGTGATATTTTATCACTAGCCATTGCGTCCTTCGCATGGTTCCGTCATTGCATCTAGCGCGTGACATTTTATCACTAGCCATCGCATCCTTCGCATGGTTCTGTCATTGCGTCTAGCGCGTGACATTTTATCACTAGCCATTGCGTCCTTCGAATGGTCCTGTCATTGCACCTATTGCGTGACATTTTATCATCATATCCCCGGTGGACGAAACCTGAAGTAAGCATTGTTGGTAAGCAGCATCGCATTCAGTATATCCGCGTTATTTCTCTCTAAATTTGTGTGTTCTATTGCGTTGTTTCGTGCCTAATTTCTTAGACCCTCATCAACGAGGGGCATCTGTGAACTCTCAAATTTAGCAATTAGTTTGCTTGATTGGTTTATCGTTGTGTTTTTGAACTTTAAATCTAACTTATGAATTCAAAAAACAAATTAATGGACAATCCACACACTTAGCACGAATTTCTGGACTTTGCACACAAGAATCAGATTAAAATCAGAAACCCAGACAAAATAGGAAGAAGCTGTGGTCATGCGTCCCAGTTTGACAACTTTTCCCTGCAGAGAGCATGGTCTACTAAATTAGCAATTCCAGGAGATCCAGAGATCCAATTGACATGAAACCAGTTGGAGACGAAAATAGACTCATAGCTCTTTCCACTTATATAAAGTTCATAATTTTTGGAACAACAGATTAAGAGCAGTAATTAATTGAAATCGGACCAGCCGTGCAGAAATCTAGCACCAACCTAGGTCCACTATTTTCGAGATATCTCGAGCTACAGACTTCCAATTTAGGATTTTTTCATATGGTTAGAAAGCCAGAAGAATTATAGAGAACTTTTTAGAAGATTCCAGAGTCTGGTTTTGTCGTCTACAAGGTGGAAATTGGCGTGAAATTTACGGGTTACAAAAGAGGAAAAGCACCGACCTGGAGTGCAAGTCAAGGACTTTATTTCCAATCTGATTTAGGGGCTCCAAACCGACCTATACACGAAATTGAGCACTATATAAAGGTCCCTGGGGCTGGTTGTATGGGGGGACGATCATGGGGTATTGCTATAACACTCAATTGATCGATTTATTTTCAACACACACCCTAAAGCGCATTAGCTTGGTGATACTCTTTTGATTTGCTTGGTCTTTCAATTCCTATTGCTTTTCTCTATCAGATCTCACGTGGTGCTGCTCTAGTTGTATTATATTATTAGTCGTTGCAGTGGAGAAGTCGAATTCAAGTGCATAGGAGTAATCAATTGCAGTCCCGAAGCCAAGAACGTCAAGAACTCGCATATAGACTCCTGCTGTGAGTAGTCTCGGGGAATTGATCATATCTCGAGTTATAGACATCCGATTGCTACGTTCTTGAACTCTCTGGAAAAAAAAGAGGAAGATCTACAATTTTACTGTTGATAATAGAGGCTGAATCTGCCGTTTTCTGTATTTAAAATCCACTGCAAATCGACACATAGTTTCTGTCCAGAAACTCAAGGTAAGTGTTCTTATCTCTTTTCGATTCTAAATCGATTTGCCTGCTTTTTATTCGATGCTATAATGATGCTGAAATGTTTTCTTGAATGTTGATTCTAAATCATGAACTATGAGAGCTTTGAACCCAACCGGGGTACGTAGGATGTCTCTAGTGGTGGAGACGCAAGCTCAATTCTTTCCTCCCCTCCTTTTTTCTTTTTAATGTCGTTTTTATGTACTATTGTTGATTATTTCTTGCTAGAAATCTGGTTTACACACTTGTACACACGCACCAAAACACAAGTATCTGCTTAAATTGAATATTATTTTGCCCAAACAAGGATGGGGTGCCTCATACCTTCTCATTCATGATGAACCCCCGAGTCCAGCGTCTTTGGTTAGCAAATCTGGTTGCTTTGTGGGCATAAGGAGTTATCTTTGGTTTTTACTGAGTTTTTCCATTCTAATAAAACTTGGGTGGCGACTCCATCGATCAATAAGGTGAGAAGGCCGAGGGGATATTCGATCCGGGTTCTCACATAAGTCTATGAGATAGACAAGAACAAGAGTTGTTCACTCAACTATTCAAGAGTTACATGAGATGTAATTAATAAGGAGTTGTCTACCTAAATAACTATTATGTAAGTGATTAGGCAAAGCTAACTTATCTTGTAGTGAAATATGGATCTTGGCCCACTTACTATCATCTTGATTTGTATAGTGGGAGTATCATTTAATAAAATTCCATGTTAAACGATTTTATACATGACTCTGATTTTGTGTGAATTGATCATTATAGAATAATCATGGCACAAAACACAAGTACAATGTCACTGCGATCAATCCTTGAGACGGAAAAACTAAATGGGAATAACGTCCTTAAGTGGGACCACAATTTGAGGATAGTCCTCAAGCAAGAAAAGAAATTGTATGTCCAAGAAGGGCCTATTCCTAATGAACCGGCGGCTAATGCTCCTAGGGCGGAAAGAGATGCTTACAAGAAGCATGTTGATGAATCGTTGGATGTTGCTTGCCTTACGCTTATCACCATGGACTCTTAGCTTCAGAAGCAACATGAGAACTTGGGTGCTTTCGATATGATCGAACACCTAAAAATGCTCTTTGAAGAGCAAGCTAGGCATGAGAGGTATGAGACCTCAAAGGCATTATTCCAATGCAAGATGGCTGAGTCATCACCTGTTAGACCTCATGTGCTCAAGATGATTGGATTCATTGAGAGCCTTGAAGGCCTAGGTTTTCCTTTGCAAAGAGAGTTGGTCGTTGATCTTGTCCTGCAATCGTTGCCGGATAGCTATATGAATCATCTTGACAATTCTTTGTCTGAGTTGCTTAACATGTTGGGATTAGTTGAGCAACAAATGAATGCAAATAAATCCAACAACATTTTGATGGTTGGAAAAGCAAAGGAAAGGGTAAGGCCAAGTTTTACACGAAGAAAAAAATCTGCGAAAAAGTTTGGTCCATGTGCATCTTCTTGTTCACATGTACTGAAACCCAAAGGTGGTATTGCAAAGGAAGGACAATATTTCCATTGCAACAAACCTGGCCATTGAAAGCGTAACTGCCCTATTTACCTTGAGGAGGTAAAGAAACAGATGGGAAGTAAGACTTCTGTTAGACCTCATGGTTCATTACAGGTTTTGATAATTGACAAACCAATTCCAGATCATGACAAAGGTAGAGCAAAAAGAAATGAAGTCAAATCAATCCTCAAGCAAAAGAAATCATTCAAGAGCAAAGGATCAAAAGGAATGAGCACAAGAGTTGAAGAGCCAATAAAAGAAGAGTTAGATTCACAAATGTACAAGGTTAAACACTCAACTCTTCTAGGAGATTGGCTCTAAATTAATTAAAGATTGCTCATGCATCACACAACATTTTTCCAAGCATAAAAATGTTTTTCGAGCCATAAACATCGATGTTGTGGATTTAAACATCGATGTTCCTACCTTCGCACAATTCTTCAAAATTGGCAGTAGGCAAATAACATCGATGTTGGCATCCCAAACATCGATGTTCTAGTGACCGTTGCTTTCAAAATTAGGCATAACATCGATGTTCCCATTTGCAACATCGATGTTTCTTTCCAGTCACTTTAAAATTGTTTTTGCCGAGCCAAAATAACATCGATGTTGGCCATAGCACATCGATGTTCCTGCCTTCAAAGAATTTCTCAAAATTTGGCAGTAGATAAATAACATCGATGTTGGCATCCCAAACATCGATGTTCTTGTTTTCAACCTCTTTTCCAAAAGTTGGCGGTAGGCTCAAAACATCGATGTTGGCTTTCCCAACATCGATGTTCTCATGACCGTTGCAATTGAAAACACTGTTACATAAGCAAAACATCGATGTTGGATTTCATAACATCGATGTTCTTCAAATGGTCAGCTTCAATCGATTTTCACGTAAGCAAAATAACATCGATGTTGGAATTTAAACATCGATGTTCTTCACATATCAGTTTTCATCTCATTTTCACAGAAGCAAAATAACATCGATGTTGGTTTTTAAAACATAAATCATGTCATTTAGCATAACAAACAAACATGCTCAACCGGCATAACATATTACACCGGCACACAGTTCACTTAATCAGGCATACCACATCAAAGATGTCATCAATATACACACTTTGCAATTAACAACATCAGCACATCAAGCAAGCATGCATACAGCATTCAAGGCCAACAATTAATACCAATTTAAATACCAAAACAATTAACCGAGCATTGTAGGCAGTAATGCATACAGAGGTTTATAAGTCCTCACCTGGGCCATATTAATTGTCTCGGAAGCCGAAGCCTCGTTCCACCTCAACAATCCTATATTAATAACAAAATATAACCGCACATAAGGTCCACATAAAACCATGCAAAAAATATGTCAATGTCGTGGCTTTAACCCATATTATCTTTTGTCCTTAAGTCCGATTAAACAGATCATGGGTCTAAGCCCAAACAAGTCCAAACGTATATCTGGGCCTAAAGCCCGTTTCATTTAAAGCCATTGGGCCTAAAGCCCATCTTAAATTAATTACTCTTTATTAGGCCTATAGCCCATAAATACCAAAATCACTATTAAACCCAATCACATTTTACTTTGGGCTTAAAACCCATCATTAAATCCATATTATACATAGTGTATTTTAAATGGGCTTGGACCCAATCCGTCATGAAAATCATAATACGTAATAAAACCCGAGCCCAGCCTTTTCGGCCCAACCGTCCTATCCGCATCGGTGGAATTCCGGCCATGCGTCTCCCAACATACCACCCTCGGTTTCCACTAGTCTATCTCTTTTTAATACAACAATTACTTCTTTACAATAAACGACATGCTCGGAAAAAGAATATACGATATCATTCCAAAATTACCGTGCAAGGCCGGTTAAAATTATAGTCTCGCCGGAAAAGAGTCTGTCTCGCCGGAACAGTAACTGTCGTTGGATTCCGGTCAACCCTCGCCGGAATAGTGACCCGAGAAGCCAGAAAATCCACAGCAACCTGCCCCAATTCCAGAACCCATGCCAATCGACTTTAAGTCCACAAACAACAAACACCTAGAATTTAAACGAACAAGAGAACGAATTGGATAGTTGAATCCTTACCGGAACTTGAGACAACCATCACGGATCCATCAAACAATCCAACCACGACAACACTACTGCCACCACCTGCAAGCCAATCTGAACAACACTGGTCGCTGGAGGCAGACCCACATGTTCTTTGCTGGAGCAAGATGCACTGAACCCGATCACCTCTGCCGGCAACAACCCAGTCACGAATACAACCCACAGTCCAATCGACAACAAAACAGAAAGAAGGAAGAAGAAGCAAGAGACGGCCGGAATACTCACCAGACGACAGCGGCACAAGCTCTGGTCGTCCGCTGCCACGTCTTCTCCACCAACAACCTGAGGCAACTCGCCCCAACCTTCCCACACGCACCCGTCCTCTAACTACCGACGCAGTTGACCCGCTGCCATACACAACGAGTTAGCCACCATCGACCGCCAATGGATCGATTAACGTCCACACCTCAAAATCACCAAGCCCCAAATCCGATTAATAACCCCCATCACAACACAGAGAACAAAGAAGAGAAGAGAAGAAATTAGAAGAAGAGAAGAGAGGAGACAGGGCAGCGTGGCTTACCTCATCGGCGACCCGCAAGCGCAGCCACCTCAGCCCCGCCGCCCACGACACAGCAGCTACCAAGTCGACCCGCTCCCGAGCAACGGCAACGCGACCCCAACTCGGCTTCTCCGCCCGAGGCTTTGCCTAGTTCACCACCTTCTGGTATTGGGAAGAGGGGGACGAAGGGTAGCAGCAGCCTTCTGGCCGACGGCGTGGAGACAAGGGCGAAGAAGAGAGGAATAGTAAGAATGGTGGCGGCGGTTTGTTTTCAAAGAAATGAGAAAACCACATGGAGAGGGAGAGGGAGAAAGTGGAAGAGAAAAGAGATGAAGAAGAGAATGGGGTATCAGCGCGGCGGGGTGGAAGAAAAGGAGGAGAGGAGAAGAGAAAAGAAAAGAAAAGGGGAAAGGTTAGGGTTTTGACCCACCTAAGCCAAAACGACGTCGTTTCGTTTTGGCTTAGGCGCGGTCAACTCGCCTAACCGGTCAACGTTTTTTTTTCTTTACTTTTCCCCAAAACGACGTAGTTTAAATAAAAACTACAACAAACTTTGTTTTCCCACCGAATCACGTTTTATTTCAACGAAACCCGAACAACAAACAATTCCAACTTAAAATCTAATATTTCCAAGGAAAATAAATTAAAAGAGTAATAATTTTCTTGACCAAGAATCCCGGAAATTCCACAAGGGTAAATGTGGAAAATAAATACCAAAAATTTTGAAAATTCTGTAAAAATCAATTAACGAAAAAATCGGGGCGTTACACCCTTCACATGAATCCTCCATGTGTATCCGGTATTTCCGCAGCACACCATGTTTGTTTTCTTGCATTTGATTGCCAATTGCATGAACCGGATACTTACATCCTTCGCCATGCGTCTGAGCTTTAACCAATCACAATGTCACACTATGTCGTCCACGGTCAAGTAATGCATGTAGGAGATCCATTCTCTCATGGTCGCAAAAGCTTGTAACCGGCACCTTGTCGAATAGCCCACTGAGGTGTACTTCAATGATACTGGCCGTTCAATAACCGTGAGATGTTCACATAACCACATCTGGAGTAACAATGGAGAGCTGCCAATCGGTCTATTCGAGTCATCCGCAAGAGCATCCAATGCGTTCAGGGTCTCGCCAACTACAAGAGGAACAATGCTATTCCCTCTATATAGTTGCTCTACATATTCTCCGATGATAATGTGACCCATGCCTGGATGGGTTTTGAACAATAATTCACTCACCATAACAAAGGATAGGACCCGCTTCCTCCTCTCTCTCTAAGTGCTTCCAAGTGTTTCATCTCCATCTATGTGATACGAGGCAACCAATGTTTCCAAATCAATGTACTCCTCATCTATCAAGAGAGCTTCCATCCGTTCTTGTGATAGGGAAACATAAGAACCCTCACTCGTCTTATATGGAGCATTACAAGATGCAGCAACAATCTTCCTCTTTCTAATCTCCCCAGTAAGCTGATCTTCAGTATCCCCGGTGGTCACTCCAAGAAAAGAGTCAAACTCTTCAACCGTTGGACAAAGCTCCATCATATCCTTTCCGAAACGGAAAACATGGTTCTCACAGTCCCAGAACGTGGCTGCAACTCTTATCAACTCCGGTTGCACTTGAACAAACCTCAAATTGAACAACCTCTTTAGATCCAAGAAATCGTATTGGATGGCCATGGAGATACTCTTCATCCAAGCTTGTACTCTAGCATGAAAATTGTCACCCATGGTGTGCACTCAAATCTCTGCTGTTTATTGATGTCCTCAGAGGCCTCAGGTTGTTTTATAAGGGTCTGGAGTCGGTCCAACCCCTCTCCTATCAAGAATTGGACTCCAAACCCGAGTTGGACTCGGAATAGTCCTAAAGCACAGCTCCTGCCAGCGGGCAAGTCGCCATGACCACCATATGGTGGCGGTCAAGAAGCCACGATCGCCGGATGCCAAGGGTGACCGCCGGCACTCGCCTTCGATACCGCTCTTTGCTCGTTTTTTGCGTTATTCAATCCATATTGGCTGATGCTTTTCTCTTTTAAAAAAAAAATATGACTCGACTAGGGGCAAAACCTTGTTTTCCTCTCATGCATGGGGCTTGGCACAACCCCGAAACATCATATAAACAAACACTCTTGGATCCACAATGGCAAAGTGTTCAAAACATATTTGAATATGACATCTATTGTCTTAACAATCTTTTCTGAAGAGACAACATAAGGCAAACTATCGCTTATCCCATTTTATTATCAAAAATCAACCATTGCATCTATCGCATGGTTCCGTCATTGCATCTATCGCATGACATCTTATTATCAAAAATCAACCATTGCATCTGTTGCATGACATCTTATTATCAAAAATCAACCATTGCATCTATCACATGGTTCCGTCATTGCATCTATCGCATGACATCTTATTATCAAAAATCAACCATTGCATCTATCGCATGGTTCCATCATTGCATCTATCGCATGACATTTCATTATCAAAAATCAACCATTGCATCTATCGCATGGTTTTGTCATTGCATCTATCGTATGACATCTTATTATCAAAAATCAACCATTGCATCTATTGCATGGTTCCATCATTGCGTCTAGCGCGTGATATTTTATCACTAGCCATTGCGTCCTTCGCATGGTTCCGTCATTGCATCTAGCGCGTGACATTTTATCACTAGCCATCGCATCCTTCGCATGGTTCTATCATCGCGTCTAGCGCGTGACATTTTATCACTAGCCATTGCGTCCTTCGCATGGTCCTGTCATTGCACCTATTGCGTGACATTTTATCATCATATCCCCGGTGGACGAAACCTGAAGTAAGCATTGTTGGTAAGCAGCATCGCATTCAGTATATCCGCGTTATTTCTCTCTAAATTTGTGTGTTCTATTGCGTTGTTTCGTGCCTAATTTCTTAGACCCTCATCAACGAGGGGCATCTGTGAACTCTCAAATTTAGCAATTAGTTTGCTTGATTGGTTTATCGTTGTGTTTTTGAACTTTAAATCTAACTTACGAATTCAACAAACAAATTAATGGACAATCCACACACTTAGCACGAATTTCTGGACTTTGCACGCAAGAATAAGATTAAAATCAGAAACCCAGACAAAATAGG
Source organism: Turnera subulata (assembly GCA_028386065.3). Lineage (NCBI taxonomy): Eukaryota > Viridiplantae > Streptophyta > Magnoliopsida > Malpighiales > Passifloraceae > Turnera > Turnera subulata. Next base: position 211,090 of record JAKUCV010006273.1, read on the forward strand.
AAGAAGCTGTGGTCATGCGTCCCAGTTTGACAACTTTTCCCTGCAGAGAGCATGGTCTACTAAATTAGCAATTCCAGGAGATCCAGAGATCCAATTGACATGAAACCAGTTGGAGACGAAAATAGACTCATAGCTCTTTCCACTTATATAAAGTTCATAATTTTTGGAACAGCAGATTAAGAGCAGTAATTAATTGAAATCTGACCAGCCGTGCAGAAATCTAGCACCAACCTAGGTCCACTATTTTCGAGATATCTCGAGCTACAAACTTCCAATTTAGGATTTTTCATATGGTTAGAAAGCCAGAAGAATTATAGAGAACTTTTTAGAAGATTCCAGAGTCTGGTTTTGTCGTCTACAAGGTGAAAATTGGCGTGAAATTTACGGGTTACAAAAGAGGAAAAGCACCGACTTGGAGTGCAAGTCAAGGACTTTATTTCCAATCTGATTTAGGGGCTCCAAACCGACCTATACACGAAATTGAGCACTATATAAAGGTCCCTGGGGCTGGTTGTATGGGGGGACGATCGTGGGGTATTGCTATAACACTCAATTGATCGATTTATTTTCAACACACACCCTAAAGCGCATTAGCTTGGAGATACTCTCTTGATTTGCTTGGTCTTTCAATTCCTATTGCTTTTCTCTATCAGATCTCACGTGGTGCTGCTCTAGTTGTATTATTTTATTAGTCGTTGCAGTGGAGAAGTCGAATTCAAGTGCATAGGAGTAATCAATTGCAGTCCCGAAGCCAAGAACGTCAAGAACTCGCATATAGACTCCTGCTGTGAGTAGTCTCGGGGAATTGATCATATCTCGAGTTATAGACATCCGATTGCTACGTTCTTGAACTCTCTGGAAAAAAAAGAGGAAGATCTACAATTTTATTGTTGATAATAGAGGCTGAATCTGCCGTTTTCTGTATTTAAAATCCACTGCAAATCGACACATAGTTTCTGTCCAGAAACTCAAGGTAAGTGTTCTTATCTCTTTTCGATTCTAAATCGATTTGCCTGCTTTTTATTCGATGCTATAATGATGCTGAAATGTTTTCTTGAATGTTGATTCTAAATCATGAACTATGAGAGCTTTGAACCCAACCGGGGTACGTAGGATGTCTCTAGTGGTGGAGACGCAAGCTCAATTCTTTCCTCCCCTCCTTTTTTCTTTTTAATGTCGTTTTTATGTACTATTGTTGATTATTTCTTGCTAGAAATCTGGTTTACACACTTGTACACACGCACCAAAACACAAGTATCTGCTTAAATTGAATATTATTTTGCCCAAACAAGGATGGGGTGCCTCATACCTTCTCATTCATGATGAACCCCCGAGTCCAGCGTCTTTGGTTAGCAAATCTGGTTGCTTTGTGGGCATAAGGAGTTATCTTTGGTTTTTACTGAGTTTTTCCATTCTAATAAAACTTGGGTGGCGACTCCATCGATCAATAAGGTGAGAAGGCCGAGGGGATATTCGATCCGGGTTCTCACATAAGTCTATGAGATAGACAAGAACAAGAGTTGTTCACTCAACTATTCAAGAGTTACATGAGATGTAATTAATAAGGAGTTGTCTACCTAAATAACTATTATGTAAGTGATTAGGCAAAGCTAACTTATCTTGTAGTGAAATATGGATCTTGGCCCACTTACTATCATCTTGATTTGTATAGTGGGAGTATCATTTAATAAAATTCCATGTTAAATGATTTTATGCATGACTCTGATTTTGTGTGAATTGATCATTATAGAATAATCATGGAACAAAACACAAGTACAATGTCACTGCGATCAATCCTTGAGAAGGAAAAACTAAATGGGAATAACGTCCTTAAGTGGCACCACAATTTGAGGATAGTCCTCAAGCAAGAAACCAAGAAGGGCCTATTCCTAATGAACCGGCGGCTAATGCTCCTAGGGCGGAAAGAGATGCTTACAAGAAGCATGTTGATGAATCGTTGGATGTTGCTTGCCTTACGCTTATCACCATGGACTCTGAGCTTCAGAAGCAACATGAGAACTTGGGTGCTTTCGATATGATCGAACACCTAAAAATGCTCTTTGAAGAGCAAGCTAGGCATGAGAGGTATGAGACCTCAAAGGCATTATTCCAATGCAAGATGGCTGAGTCATCACCTGTTAGACCTCATGTGCTCAAGATGATTGGATTCATTGAGAGCCTTGAAGGCCTAGGTTTTCCTTTGCAAAGAGAGTTGGTCGTTGATCTTGTCCTGCAATCGTTGCCGGATAGCTATATGAATCATCTTGACAATTCTTTGTCTGAGTTGCTTAACATGTTGGGAATAGTTGAGCAACAAATGAATGCAAATAAATCCAACAACATTTTGATGGTTGGAAAAGCAAAGGAAAGGGTAAGGCCAAGTTTTACACGAAGAAAAAAATCTGCGAAAAATTTTGGTCCATGTGCATCTTCTTGTTCACATGTACTGAAACCCAAAGGTAGTATTGCAAAGGAAGGACAATATTTCCATTGCAACAAACCTGGCCATTGAAAGCGTAACTGCCCTATTTACCTTGAGGAGGTGAAGAAACAGATGGGAAGTAAGACTTCTGTTAGACCTCATGGTTCATTACAGGTTTTGATAATTGACAAACCAATTCCAGATCATGACGAAGGTAGAGCAAAAAGAAATGAAGTCAAATCAATCCTCAAGCAAAAGAAATCATTCAAGAGCAAAGGATCAAAAGGAATGAGCACAAGAGTTGAAGAGCCATTAAAAGAAGAGTTAGATTCACAAATGTACAAGGTTAAACACTCAACTCTTCTAGGAGATTGGCTCTAAATTAATTAAAGATTGCTCATGCATCACACAACATTTTTCCAAGCATAAAAATGTTTTTCGAGCCATAAACATCGATGTTGTGGATTTAAACATCGATGTTCCTACCTTCGCACAATTCTTCAAAATTGGCAGTAGGCAAATAACATCGATGTTGGCATCCCAAACATCGATGTTCTAGTGACCGTTGCTTTCAAAATTAGGCATAACATCGATGTTCCCATTTGCAACATCGATGTTTCTTTCCAGTCACTTTAAAATTGATTTTGCCGAGCCAAAATAACATAGATGTTGGCCATAGCACATCGATGTTCCTGCCTTCAGAGAATTTCTCAAAATTTGGCAGTAGATAAATAACATCGATGTTGGCATCCCAAACATCGATGTTCTTGTTTTCAACCTCTTTTCCAAAAGTTGGCAGTAGGCTCAAAACATCGATGTTGGCTTTCCCAACATCGATGTTCTCATGACCGTTGCATTTGAAAACACTGTTACATAAGCAAAACATCGATGTTGGATTTCATAACATCGATGTTCTTCAAATGGTCAGCTTCAATCGATTTTCACATAAGCAAAATAACATCGATGTTGGAATTTAAACATCGATGTTCTTCACATATCAGTTTTCATCTCATTTTCACAGAAGCAAAATAACATCGATGTTGGTTTTTAAAACATCAATGTTCTTCACATGATGATTTAAATGATTTTACACAGAATCAAAATAACATCGATGTTGGGTTTGAAAACATCGATGTTTTAGTTACCGTTGGTCCAATAATTCAAATTTACTGGACAAAACATCGATTTTAAGAATAAAAACATCGATGTTATAGCCGTTGAGCAGACAACTTTTCAGCACCCACTATGCTTTGTTTAAGGCTATTTTCTTGGGTGGATCCTAAACGGCTACACATGTTTTCAGAGCTATAAATCATTGATTTTAACCTCTGATTACCGACTAATCAACTCTCTACATTCAAGCATTCACTCCATACATTCATCAAATCTTAATTGAGCCAATATCCTTTTGAGGATTTGAGAGTTGCCTTTTAGAGCTTAATTCTGTATACTCATATCTGCTCTTTGAGAGAGTCCCTTGTCTGAGTGATTGTGTTTTTACACACCTTAATGGAGGTTAGTTCCCTTGGTTAGATTCATAAGAAGAGGGGTATATCTTCTTGTGTGAGAAGTCTTGAAGTGAGGTATCTTCAAGCAAGAGAGCTGAAGTTCATGTGACTTGAACTTTCAGGTTTAGGATTCTTGTGACTAGAATTCCTAGGTTGTAACGGTTTGTTAAGCACCCGTAAGCTTACCACTAGATAGTGAATTCTTCAAGTGTGACTTGAAGGACTGGACTAGCCACAAGTTAGTTGTGTGTGAACCAGTATAAAAATCTTTGTGTCCTTCAATCTTTAAATTCCGCATTTTAATTCCTGTTTATTTCGCTTTAATTCGATTATCGCTATTCACCCCCCCTCTAGCGAGGGGCTATTGTTCTAAAAATTGGTAGCGGAGCCTAACTCTCTGAAAGACTTAACAGTTTGAGAGAAATTTTCTATGGCTTCTTCAAGTAATCATGCAGGAATCTTCGAAGGACATTCAACCGTTCGTCCACCGTATTTTGATGGCACCAACTACAGCTACTGGAAGGAGAGGATGAGAATTTTCCTCCAATCCAACAATTATGCTCTTTGGCGGATCATGGAAGTTGGAGAGCAAATTCCGATGAAGAAAGTTGGTGAAGTTCAAATGTCAAAGACGGAGGAGGAGTACAACGCTGCAGACATTGTATTGGTGGAAAACAATGCCAAATCAATCAACATGCTCTACTGTGCAGTCAACCCCGATGATTACCGGAAAATCTCATGCTGCACAACTGCAAAAGAAATGTGGGATAAGCTGGAGGTCACCTACGAAGGAACCGATCAAGTTCGAGAGGCCAAAATCGACTCCCTCACTGCAGATTACGAGCTCTTTCGGATGAAGGAGAACGAAGGAATAGGGGAAATGTTCGAACGATTTTCTAAAATCGTAAACAACCTTCATGCTCTCAAGAAGACCTACTCCGACAAGGACTTGGTCAGAAAAGTCCTTAGAAGTCTCACTCCCGAATGGCGTTCAAAAGCTGATGCAATCTACGAAAACATCGGGACATCGAACACAACCATTGACAACCTAAGAGGTAATCTCCTAACTTATGAAACTACTATTCTTAAACCTTCTTTACCCTCTTTGCAGGAACCTAAGAAGAAGAACATAGCTCTCAAAGCTTCCACCTCCAAGACGCAAGAGTTCACTGAATCGGACTCTAGCGATGACGATCAGGAACTCGAACTTCTCATCCGCAAATTCCACAAGTTCATGAAGAAGGAATTTATAAAGAGAGGGAGAAAGATGTCCAGAGCACCCAAATGCTATGGATGTGGAGAGAGTGGGCACATTAAGCCCAAATGACCCAAAGCAAAGGAGGGAAAAGAGAAGAAGCCCTACAAGAAGCAAAGGGCATACATATCATGGGGAGGCGATTCCGGTGATGAATCATCCGATAGCGATGAAGAGGAAACGGCTAATCTATGTCTCATGACAAGGGAAGAACCGGAAGAGGTAAGTACCACTCCTCAAAATGAAAATTTTACATATGAAGAGTTACAAAATGCATTTGATGAGCTTTATGGTGAATTCATTTCCATTTCTAAAGTTAATAAGAGTTTAAAGAAACAAGTTACAACTTTGGAAAATGATGTGGAAAACGTGTCTAATGAGAATAAGAATCTTAAGGAAGAAAATAAAACTCTAGACACACCAAAGGAATGCGTATCATGTGGCTCCTTAAAAGAACAAAACGAAAAATTGGCATGTGAAAATGGGAAACTAAAAGATGAAAATAAGATGCTAGAAAAGAAGAGTATAGAGGAATGTTCATCATGTAAACCGTTAAGGAAACAAGTTGATCAACTTGAAACCACCTTGAAGAAGTTTAATACTCCTCATAAAAATCTGAACTCTATGCTAGGTAATTTGCAATCTACTAGGCATGGAATAGGGTTTAGGAATGAAACTAAGAGACATAAAGTTGAATCAAAGAAACCTAAGGCACAACCTAAGGTAAACAAGGTGAGTAATGTGCATAAGTGTAGAAAACATAGTAACTACTATCAACCTAGAAGAATGCATAACCCAAATGTTATTTGTCATTATTGCAATAGAATAGGACATATTGCTCCTGTTTGTTTCACTAGGCATAGGCATTGGGCTCAAGAAGAAGCTCATAATCACTATGCTCCTAACACTCAAGGACCCAAGAAGATTTGGGTACCTAAATCTCATTGATTTAATGTTGTAGGTATGCTTGAAAGCATCAAGTGTACTTTGGTACCTTGATAGCGGATGCACCAAGCACATGACCGGAGAAGCATCCAAATTTTTGCAAATAAAGCCATCAAATGGAGGAAACGTTGTCTTTGGAGACAGTAACAAGGGAAAGATCATTGGCATTGGCTCGGTTGGAAAAGATGAGTCTTTTTCCATTGATAATGTCTTGCTTGTTAAGGGTCTTAAACACAATCTCTTAAGCATAAGTCAATTATGTGATAAGGGAAATCGTGTGATATTTGATTCCAAGTCATGCACCGTACAACGTCTTAGTGATAATAAGATTATTCTACATGGTGAAAGAATTGACAATATTTATATGGTTAACTTAGAAGAGTCTTCATCAAAGTTTTCAAAATGTCTAATGAGCAAAGAAGATGATATGTGGTTATGGCATCGTAGAGTAGGTCATGTTAATATGAAAATGCTAAACAAACTAGTTAATCAAGACTTAGTAGTTGGCATTCCAAAAATTAAATCTGAGAAGGATTCCATATGTGATGCATGTCAAAAAGGAAGCAAGTGCGAGCTTCGTTTCATTCTAAAAACGTTGTCTCAACATCTAGACCACTTCAACTTTTGCACATGGATCTCTTTGGTCCCTCACAAATTAAAAGTTTTGGAGGGAACTATTATGCTTTTGTTATTGTGGATGATTATACTAGAGTCACTTGGACTTTATTCCTTACTCATAAAAGTGAAGCATTTGATTCATTCAAGAGCTTTCTTAAGAAAGTTCAAATTGAGATAGATTGTTTAGTTGCTTGCATTAGGAGTGATCATGGAGGAGAATTTGAAAACAATCATTTTTCAGCATTTTGTGATAAACATGGCATTGAGCACAATTTGTCAGCCCCTCGGACACCACAACAGAATGGCGTTGTTGAACGCAAAAATCGGTGTCTTGAGGAAATGGCAAGAACTATGTTCAATGAGGCTAACGTTCCTAAGTATTTCTGGGTTGATGCCATTAGTACGGCTTACTAAGTGTTAAACCGAGCAATCATTAGGCCATTACTCTTGAAAACACCCTATGAATTATACAAGGGAAGAAAACTAAATATTTCCCATCTTAGAGTTTTTGGATGCAAATGTTTTGTGGATAATAATGGAAAAGACAATCTGGGAAAATTCGATGCAAAATCTGATGAAGGCATCTTTCTAGGCTATTCATTACATAGCAAAGCGTATAGGGTCTTTATTAAACGAACCTTAAGTATTGAGGAGTCCCCCCATGTTGTATTTGCAGAGAATAATACTCGCTTGGCGAGAAAGGGTTTCTGTGATGATCTTGTAGGTACACTTGAGAAGATGTCATTGGAAGATAAGGAAGAAGAAGATATGCAAGACAACTCTTGGAAGAAAGGAGGCACTTCAACCGAACCAACACCTCAACAAGAAATGGAGGCTACACCACATCAAGAAGAACCAAGCCCTGTGGAAGACTCTCAAGAAACAACGGTTGATGTCAATCATGAATTACCTAGAGCATGGCAAGAGTCCAAAGATCATCCTCTTGATACGGTAATAGGTGATATCAACCGTGGAGTAAGTACTCGAAATTCTCTTAGAGATAACATAGGGCACATTGCATTTGTTTCTCAAATTGAGCCTAAAACTATTTCAGAATCAATTAATGGTGAACATTGGACCTTGGCTATGCAAGAAGAGCTAAATCAGTTCAAACGTAATGATGTTTGGGAATTGGTTCCAAGGCCCATGGATCATACAATAATTGGCACAAAATGGGTGTTTAGAAACAAATTTGATGAAAATGGTGTAATAACTAGAAACAAAGCTAGGTTGGTGGCAAAAGGTTACAATCAAGAAGAAGGAATTGATTTTGAAGAAACATATGCACCTGTTGCACGTCTAGAAGCTATTCGTCTTTTGCTTGCATTTGCATCATCTATGAATTTCAAACTTTATCAAATGGATGTCAAAAGTGCATTTCTGAATGGCTTCATCCAAGAGGAAGTATATGTTGCTCAACCTCCTGGTTTTCAAGATCATATCCTTCCCGATCATGTTTTCAAACTCAAAAAGGCACTCTACGGTCTCAAACAAGCTCTTAGAGCTTGGTATGAACGCTTGAGTAAATTTCTTTTGGATAATGGATTCAATCGAGGAAAGGTTGACACCACCTTATTCATTAAGAACAAACATCATGACATTCTTTTGGTTCAAATTTATGTTGCTGATATTATATTTGGTGCCACTAATGAATCTTTGCGCAAGGAATCCTCTAACATGATGACCAGTGAGTTTGAGATGTCCATGATGGGTGAGTTGACCATCTTCCTCGGCTTACAAGTCAAACAAATGAAGGAAGGAACATTCATCTCCCAATCCAAATATTGCAAGGAGCTGCTCAAGCGCTTTGAAATGGACAACTCAAAGCAAATGGCCACACCGATGAGCACTTCCATACACTTAGACAAAGATGAGAAAGGTATTGAAGTTGACATTAAGAAATATCGAGGTACGATCGGATCACTTGTTTACCTTATGGCAAGTAGGCCAGACATCATGTTTAGTGTCTGCTTATGTGCAAGGTTTCAATCTTGTCCTAAAGAGTCACATCTTAAGGCTATAAAACGAATAATGAAATACCTTGTAGGCACAATAAATGTTGGATTATGGTATCCAAAAGGCACTACACATCATCTTGTAGGTTATTCTGATTCTGACTTTGTAGGCTGCAAATTAGACCGAAAAAGCACCAGTGGAACATGTCATTTGCTAGGTAGCTCTTTAGTCTCATGGTTTAGCAAGAAACAAGCTAGTGTTGCATTGTCTACCACCGAAGCGGAATACATTGCCACTGGAAGTTGTTGTGCACAAATTCTTTGGATGAAACAACAACTAAAAGATTATGGTGTAAGCCTTAGTCATGTGCCCCTTAAATTTGATAACACAAGTGCCATAAGCTTGACAAAGAACCCCGTTCTTCATTCTAGAACAAAACACATAGATATTAGGCATCACTTCATTAGGGATCATGTTCTCAAGGGAGATGTAGCTATTGAATTCGTTGAAACAAAATCTCAATTAGCTGACATCTTCACAAAATCCTTAGACAAAGAGTCAAACTTTCGAATTCGAACTGAACTTGGCATACTTGACTCTACATTATTGTAGTCCATGCATTCCTACATCTTTCTTTGAACATTACTGAATTGAGCGTCGGATGCTCCCCTACTCTGTTTTGCAGGTACTCCCCTCACTAAAAACAACAAGATAGGGGGAACAAGTATATAGAAGTATGTAGGCCATAGATCATATGTGCCATTTCTTTTTGCTAAAGCCAAAAGGGGGAAGATAAGAAGAAGTATATGCATCAAGACAGGGGGAATGTCATAAATATAGGGGGAATTATTTATTGTATTTTATGTCATAAATATAGGGGGAATTATTTATTGTGTTTTTTTTTATTGTGTTGTAATAAGTGGGATATACTTCTAGTTATTTGTCATTATCAAAAAGGGGGAAATTGTTAGACCTCATGGTTCATTACAAGTTTTGATAATCAACAAACCAATTCCAGATCATGACAAAGGTAGAGTAAAAAGAAATGAAGTCAAATCAATCCTCAAGCAAAAGAAATCATTCAAGAGCAAAGGATCAAAAGGAATGAGCACAAGAGTTGAAGAGCCATTAAAAGAAGAGTTAGATTCACAAATGTACAAGGTTAAACACTCAACTCTTCTAAGAGATTGGCTCTAAACTAATTAAAGATTGCTCATGCATCACACAACATTTTTCCAAGCATAAAAATGTTTTTCGAGCTATAAACATCGATGTTGTGGATTTAAACATCGATGTTCCTGCCTTCACATAATTCTTGAAAATTGGCAGTAGGCAAATAACATCGATGTTGGCATCCCAAACATCGATGTTCTAGAGACCGTTGCTTTCAAAATTAGGCATAACATCGATGTTCCCATTTGCAACATCGATGTTTCTTTCCAGTCACTTTAAAATTATTTTTTCCGAGCCAAAATAACATCGATGTTGGCCTTAGCACATCGATGTTCCTGCCTTCAAAGAATTTCTCAAAATTTGGCAGTAGATAAATAACATCGATGTTGGCATCCCAAACATCGAGGTTCTTGTTTTCAACCTCTTTTTCAAAAGTTGGCAGTAGGCTCAAAACATTGATGTTGGCTTTCCCAACATCGATGTTCTCATGACCGTTGCATTTGAAAACACTGTTACAAAAGCAAAACATCGATGTTGGATTTCATAACATCGATGTTCTTCAACTGGTCAGCTTCAATCGATTTTCACAGAAGCAAAATAACATCGATGTTGGAATTTAAACATCGATGTTCTTCACATATCAGTTTTCATCTCATTTTCACATAAGCAAAATAACATCGATGTTGGTTTTTAAAACATCGATGTTCTTCACATGATGATTTAAATGATTTTACACAGAATCAAAATAACATCGATGTTGGTTTTGAAAACATCGATGTTTTAGTTACCGTTGGTCCAATAATTCAAATTTACTGGACAAGACATCGATGTTAAGAATAAAAACATCGATGTTATAGCCGTTGAGCAGACAACTTTTCAGCACCCACTATGCTTTGTTTAAGGCTGTTTTCTTGGGTGGATCCTAAACGGCTATACATGTTTTCAAAGCTATAAATCATTGATTTTAACCTCTGATTACCGACTAATCAACTCTCTACATTCAAGCATTCACTCCATACATTCATCAAATCTTAATTGAGCCAATATCCTTTTGAGGAATTGAGAGTTGCCTTTTAGAGCTTAATTCTGTATACTCATATCTGCTCTTTGAGAGAGTCCCTTGTCTGAGTGATTGTGTTTTTACACCCTTTAAGGGAGTTTAGTTCCCTTGGTTAGATTCATAAGAAGAGGGGTATATCTTCTTGTGTGAGAAGTCTTGAAGTGAGGTATCTTCAAGCAAGAGAGCTGAAGTTCATGTGACTTGAACTTTCAGGTTTAGGATTCTTGTGACTAGAATTCATAGGTTGTAACGGTTTGTTAAGCACCCGTAAGCTTACCACTAGATAGTGAAATCTTCAAGTGTGACTTGAAGGACTGGACTAGCCACAAGTTAGTTTGTCTAGCGAAGGGCTATTGTTCTAACAACTTCCACTTCAGGTATTTTTGTTATAGAAGCTAATATTTCTATCTCTACATCATGGGTATTAGATACCGGATGTGGTTCTCACATTTGTGTAAATGTGCAGGATCTGAGAAAGAGTAGAAGATTAGAAATGGGTGAAGTGGAAATGCGTGTTGGAAATGGAGCAAGAGTTGCTGCAATAACCGTAGGGACTTATTACCTATCTTTACCGAGTAGCTTGATTTTAGAACTTGATGATTGCTATTATGAACCTACTATAAGCAGGAATTTAATTTTTGTTTCTTGTCTGGACAAGAAGGATTTTTCATTTATAATATAGAACAACTGTTGTTCTATTTATTTGAATGATATTTATTATGGTTGTGCATATTTAAGCAATGGATTGTACGTTCTAAACCGAGAAACTCCAATCTATAACATTAATTCGAAGAAGGTTAAACTAAATGATTCTAGTACGACCTATCACTGGCATTGTCGTTTGGGCCATATTAACGAGACTCGTATTTCTAAACTCCATAAGGATGGACTTTTAGAATCATTTGATTTTGAATCATATGAGACATGTGAGTCATGTTTATTGGGCAAATTGACGAAGGCTCTTTTTGCTGGTAAAGGTGAAAGAGCTTCAGACTTGTTAGGCCTTATACATTCTGATGTATGTGGACCTATGTCAACACAGGCTAGAGGTGGATTTTAATACTTCATTACATTTACTGATGATTATAGTAGAGATGGCTATGTGTTTCTTATGAAGCACAAGTTGGAATCCTTTCAAAAGTTCAAAGAATTTAAGAATGAAGTACAGAATCAACTTGGAAAGAGTATTAGAATGCTTCGATCTGATCGAGCCGGTGAATAGTTAGACCGAGAATTTCTTGACATCTAAAGGAATGTGGTATAGTATCACAACTTACTCCACCAGGTACACCTCAATGGAATGGTGTATCTGAAAGGAGAAATAGAACTCTGCTAGACATGGTTCGTTCTATAATGAGTGAAGCTTTATTGACAGCTACCTTTACACTTAACCGTGTTCCATTTAAATCGGTTGAAAAGACACCAAATGAGATGTGGACTGGGAAACATCCCACTTTGTCTTTTATGGAGATTTGGGGTTGTGAGGCTTACGTAAGACGACAAGCTTCAGACAAACTCGACCCTAAATCTGACAAGTGCCTTTTGTTGGATATCCTAAAGAAACTAAAGGATATTATTTCTATACTCCCACAGAGAAAAAAGTGTTTATTGCTCGTACTGATATTTTTCTACAAAGAGAATTTATTTCTTGAGAGATCAGTGGGAGAAAAATAGAACTCGAAGAACTTTGAGCACAACAAGAAGCTGTAGTGACTGAGATGGAACAAGGACAGGAACCACAAGATGTTGTGGGTGAAAGTCCTGTGCCTGTAACATATGGACCACGTAGGTCTGGTAGGACTCGATATGAGCCTGAGAGATATGGATTTCTTTTGACTCATACCTGTGACGTGATGCTCATGGATGATGATGAGCCCACTTCCTATCAGCAGGCAATTACGGGTCCAGTCTCTAAGAAGTGGCTAGAAGCCATGAATTCTGAGAAGGAATCCATGTATGAAAACAAGGTTTGGGCCTTCATTGATCCGCCTGAAGGGGTAAAACCCATTGGGTGCAAATGGTTCTATAAGAAAAAGACCGACATGGATGGTAATGTTATTACTTTTAAAGGGCGATTGGTTGCAAAAGGTTTTAAACAAGTTCATGGTATTGACTACGTTGAAACTTTTTCACCAGTTGCCATGGTTAAATCCATTCGGATTGTATTGGCTATAGCTGCATACCATGACTATGTAGTATGGCAGATGGATGTCAAAACCACTTTCCTTAATGGAGATCTTTTAGAGGATGTGTACGTGACACAACCTGAAGGTTTTGTCACTCCAGAGAATGCTAATAAGGTATGCAAATTGCAAAGATCCATTTATGGATTAAAGCAAGCTTGTAGGAGTTGGAATTTTCATTTTGATGAAGTAATCAAACAGTTTGGTTTCATTAAAAATGAAGATGAGCCATGTGAATACAAGAAGGTTAGTGGGAGCACTATCGTTTTCTTTCTATTGTATGTTGACGACATCCTACTCATTGGGAATGATATTCCAACACTTCAGTCTGTAAAGATTTGGTTAGGAAAGAATTTTTCAATGAAGGACTTGGGTGAAGCTGCCAATGTGCTTGGTATAAAGATCTATAGATATAGATCCAAAAGGCTTCTTGGCCTAAATCAAAGTACATATATTGACAAGGTGCTTAAAAGCTTTAGCATGCAAGATTCCAAGAAAGGTTTCTTGCCCACCGCACATGGCATAACTCTCTCAGAAAATCAATGTCCTAGTACATCTAAGGAGAGAGAGCAAATGAGTAAGATCCCTTATGCATCAGCAATAGGATCTATTATGTATGCCATGTTATGTACTCAACCGGATGTCACTTTTGCATTAAGTGTCACAAGCAGATATCAATCTGATCCCGGTGAAGTCCACTGGACAGCGGTTAAGAACATCCTTAAGTACTTGAGAAGGACTAAGGATGCATTCCTTGTATATGGAAGTGTTGATGAGCTTGTTGTAAAGGGTTACATAGATGCTAGCTTCCAAACTGATAGGGATGACTTTAGATGGCAATCAGGATATGTGTTTTGTCTTGGAGGTGGTGTTGTATGCTGGAAGAGTTCAAAGCAAGAGACAATAGCCGATTCTACCACTGAGGCTGAATACATAGCCACCCCTAATGCAGCGAAAAAGTTCATAACTGAACTAGGGGTGGTTCTAAGCGTTCACAGTCCGATTGAGCTCTATTGTGACAACAAGGGGACAATTGCACAGGCTCAAGAACCTAGATACCACCAAAGGTCCAAACATATACTCCGACGCTACCATCTTATTAGAGAGATTATTGGCAGAGGTGATGTGAGGCTGTGCAAAGTTCCATATGAGAACAATGTAGCAGATCTATTAACTAAGCCTCTCACACAGCAGAAGCATGATGGTCATACTAGATCCATTGGTATTAGATACATGGATGATTGGCTTTAGTGCAAGGTTTTATTCCAGGTTTATGTAGTCATATATTTGATTAAGGTTTTATTCCAGTAAATATGTTTATCTATGATAAATGCTTGCACATATTTATAACCTAAGAATATTTTATATTCTTGAATTGTCTCTAGTCGATTATTATTGTGGATGGGTTGTAATAATAAATTAAGACTAGCGTATGTTGAGAATCATATGAGATATGAGTTCTACATACGGGGATAAGTTAGAGAACTTGTGGACTGGACTGACCCGACATAAGAACACTGCATGGACTCATGTTGTCATTAGTGATTCGTATATGTGTTATCCTTAGACCTGAGATCGTCAAGGTTCCCAACACGTGAGTCATATACTTTGATATTGCTCTTGGTTATTCGTAACCGAGTAGACCTAAGAGTAATCATTGGGTACATGATATAATGTGTAGTGGGTTTTGATTGATCAAGATGCAATTCATCCAACCTGTGTAGCTGGAATATTATCAGTTGGGCCCCTTGATAGAGTTGAACTATAAATGCAGGGCCATGCTCGGATTAAGTGATATGGAGATATCATTAGTATCTGTTTTACAGTTAACTCGGGGATCAAGAAACTATAGATTAAACATATACGAGAATGACATATTCCATGTCTCGTCTTTGATCATGATAATGGGACGAAAGGATAATGACATTTTCCGAGGCATAATGAATTAGTACTGATCTTGTCGTTTTGGTAGCAATGATGTGTTGCTAGACACCGTTCATTGTTTGTAACTGTAAATGAGAGTTTACAATTATTGCCAAATGTCACAAGTGCCTACAGGGTCACACACTTAGAACTGTTGATTCGAGCCAGTAGTTAAACCTTGGTTGGACCAAAATATTAAGCTAGTGGTTAGACCATGGTTGTACCGGGTCGTTTTGGGTTGATTTGGTTCACTAATTAGCAGAATTATTGAACCAAAATCAATGCATATGATGTGTAATCCTATATATATGATGATATATATAATTAATGCTTAATGGAGCATTATGGCATAGTGGAGACATGATAAGGCATGATCATGATGGTTAATGCATGATGATGTTGGCCATTGTCTCATTAAACTATGTATTTCAAGTGTGTGTAAATAGGGTGAAGGTTTTGATCAGAATGTAGACCAAGCTAGGCTTAACACACACTCTTCACACTTGAGAAAAACACATCAAACACTCTCTAGTCTCTACCTATCGGAAATTTTACAGCTAGCACTGTGATTCGGGAGTGCCCTGGTCAGTGATCGTGAGACGGTTGCTAAAGGTCATCGACGGTTCGTGTGGATACCGTAGAGGAGTCGGATTTTCTGTCCAGTTCTTGCTGATTCTTTCATCAGTTGAGTGAAAGATTTGAACCAAACTAGGTACGAAATTTTTGTTATTTCGTTTACCCCGTTTCACATGAATCCTTCTTAAGTTTCGAGTTTTCCGCTGCGCACTTTGTTTCCTAAGTTTGCATACTCATTTACTTGCAGCTAGGTGAAGGACCGAAAGAAGAATCCATAGCTACTAGAACAACGACAACCAACCCTTAGTTTTTAGCTTTTGACAGAAGTTAGAAGCTAATTGAGGAACTAGCCTCAACACCAATCTTAATCCCCTGTATTTGACCGATGTGAAAGCATTAGGAGGGTGAGAATCATGGGAGGAACCTGTGAGTGAAAGTAAATGGGTGCAGTATAGGTTGAGAATGCCTGCAAGAACCAATCCTTATAGTTGACACTTTTTGCTGTCAATAGGCCAGGCATAGCCTCAACTGTTCCAGCATAGTCAAGAAGATAACATAAATTCTAATTTGATTATTGATTGATTATTGGGAAGCATCTTTTAATCAAGCAGTAGCATAGTGATGGACCGAAAGGAGAAGCCAGGAGTGCTAGACCAACAATAAGTCAGCCTTCACCCCTTAGCCATTCGAAAGAAGATAGGGAGAGACTGTGGGTATTTGGCACCAACACTAAACTTCATCCTTAAGTGAACGTCTATTCTAGTGCAGAGGGTAGATGGAAGCTTAGGGAACTATCAATAAGATTGAAAGCCATTGATAGTGAACTAGGTTGGGAGCCCCATCATGACATCCTATTAGACACAGGTCCATAACAGGCTCATCCTGTTGTGAGGCTGTTGAGCAATTTAAAGCATAAAATAGGACATGTGAACCCCGGATGCCTAAGACTTCAATTAATCTGATCTGCTCCTATTTCAAATATGTTGTTAGTTTTATTTAGTTGTTTAGTTTATATTTCAATTAGCATACCCCTGAAATTCACCTCTTATTGTTCGTTTTTAGCCTAATTTGTCTATTTAAAGGTAACAGACTCAACCTAGTCCCTGTGCATTTGACCTTGTTAATACTGTAGCAACCCTGTGCACTTGCAGGAACCCGTTGCAGATAGCACGCATCACTACTCACATGTGACAGTAGGACGCCGCGTGAGGTCGAGGGCCAAGGTTCCCAATCATCGCGCGCAACGGGTAACGAACAAACCTCATGCAATATCACCACGAGTGATGGTATGTATGGTCAAGGATTCGACTCGGCCCCTTAAGCTAAAGGTTTAACACATAATTTCAATGGAAGCATGCAAGTGGCATATAACAAAACACAAAACTCAAGCAAAAATTTAATATTATTTCTTAAACCCACGAATTCCCCAGTGGAGTCGCCAGCTGTGAGAACCCGAACCGAATGTCCTTTTGGCCTTCTCACCTATGGATCGATGGAGTCGCCACCCAAGTTTTATTGGCATGTAAAAACTCAGGAAAAACCAAAGATAACTCCTTATGCCCACAAGATCAACCGATTTGCTAACCAAAGAGGCCAGACTCGGGGGTTCGTTATGAATAGGAAGGTATGAGGCACCCCATCCATGCTTGGGCGAAATAATAGAAAATTTAAGCGAATACTTATGTTTTGGTGCATGTGTGTAAGTGTGTAAACCATATTTCCAGCAAGAAATAATCAACAAATAATATATAAAATCCACCACTAGAGACATCCTACGTACCCTGGTTGGGTTCAAAGCTCACGTAGTTCTTGAGTCAGAATCAACACTCAAGAAAACATGTTAGTAATAGCATATAATCACAGAGAAAATTGAAAGAGATAGAAATCGGGTTACCACCAAGGGTGTGTTCTTCACGTTTGAGGGTTGTAGATTGCTTTTACCCTCTTTCCACTCCTTATGTCCATTGCGTGTGGAACAATTGCAGAAACAACAACATACAACACACCATGTGAAATCCAGCAAAGAAAAGTAAGTAGAATTGAATTAAGAGAGAAAAGTAGTAGAGTTTTCCCAAGCTTTAAGCTTCTACCAATCCTCCTAAAATCCTCCCCTAAAAATATGTTCAGAGGGTTGTATTTATTGTGTTCAATGTCTGGAGGGTCGTAGTTTTGATCCTAGGGTCGAGATTAAACCCCTAAATCCAATGGTTGAGGGTAGAGATAAAAAAGAGGAAAAACTTAAAATATTGCCGAAAATGGAACACATGATTGCCATCTGGTGGCGATCATGCCGTGATGACTGCCGGCAGGTGGCGGTCATTGTCCCTTGACCGTGGGCAGGTCGGCTACTGTTCAAAATTTTTCCTATTTTGACGCGATTTTCCTTATTTTGACTACAATTCGATTCTTGCACGCAAAGTATGGATCCTCAGACCATAAAAACTCCTTATTCTTGAGTAAAACTCCATGTCCTTTCCATATTAATTCAATTACTTAACCTACACTCCAAGGATTTTAAATTATTCCTCTTTTTTCCATAAAATAGGCAAAATAATGAACCAACTTAAATTGGGTCTCTAATCCACGAAAATCAGAGGGAAATAAGTTAGAAAATTCGTGCTATGCCTGGGCCTAATAATATAGATAGTCCATGAACTTATTTATTGGGTTTCTAAGCAAAATTAAAGACCAATAATTAATATAAATTAACCGTGAGCTCTAAACACAATTATAATCCAATGAAATAAATAAATGGCTAAATTTGAGTGTTCACAACGGTTTGTATTTCTTAAAAGGTTTGATGAGATATATGGGGTCTTGTATCATTCTCGTTGTATTTTTTAACGGTTTGTATTTGTTTTTAATTTTTTTTATAAATCTATTAGAATATGATTTACCCGTTTGTGGGCTTTCATCACAAACGTCACTTATCCCGAGAAAGCTCATTTCCTCTCCGCTCGTCTGGATATCTTAATCATAATCTCAACCATACTGTCATCATATGCTAGTATCCTCGATACCCAACTCATATTTGTCTCCCGGACATAAAAAATAATAATAATTTCAATAATAGTCAACAAACTATAACATAGTATTATGGCATGATATCAAGGCAGGCATCAACATTATGAACATATTATCAAGTAGTTCAAATAACAGCTTGGATATCGTGGGCAACATACCGAAATTTATAAGTCTATAGCCTCACCTGGTGTGAACACTCAAATTTAGCCATCTAACTGTTTTATTGGTTTATTATTGTGTATTTGAGCCCAATGTTAATCTATATTAATTTTTGGCCTCTTATTTGGCTTAGAAACCCAATAAATAAATTCATGGACTATTCATATAATTAGGCCCAGGACTAGCACGATTTTCCTGACTTAGTTGTCTCTGATTTTCGTTGGAGTAGAGGCCCAATTAAGTAAGTTTATTATTTTACCTTTTTATTGAATAAAAGAGGAATAATCTTAATCCTTGGAATGGAGATTAAGTAATTGAGTTTATATGGAAAGAATTTAGAGTTTCCCTCGAGAAAAAGGAGTTTTTCTGGTCTAGGGATCGTTACTTTTCGTGCAAGAATCGAATTGGAGTCAATATAGGTAAAACCCGGTCAAACAAGGAAATACGCTGAAAAATAGCCGACTGGGCGGCGGTCATGGCGACATGACCACCCCCAGCCGGCGGTCATAGGCTGATGACCGCCACCTGCGGCGGTCATCCCGACATGACCGCCCGCAGTGGCGGTCATCGGTCCCCAGAGTCGGTTCAAAATCTAGTTTTTGCCTTTTTTATGACCCCTACTTTTAGCCATCAGATTTAGGGTTTTAACCTCGACCCTAGGATCAAAACCACGACCCTTGAGGCCCTGAACACTATAAATAGAACCCTCATAACACAAATTAAGGGGATTTGGTCATTAAGCTTTTTGCTTGGGAAAACTCTACTCTTTTCCTCGCTCAATTCGATTTCTCTCTTTTCTCTACTGAATTTCACGTGGTGTGTTGTCTAGCATTGTTTCAGTATTAGATCCAGAGCCAATCAACATGGAGCTAAGGTGCGGAAAGCGATTGGAGGCGCTTTACACACAACAAACGCGAAGAACGACGAAAAACACACCCTTGGTGGTAACTCGATTTCTTCTCTTTTCCATCTCGATTTTCTCTGTGATTTATCTGGGATTATTTGCTTATACTGACATGATTTCTTGAGTGTTGTTTCTAACCCAAGAACTACGTGGGCTTTGAACCCGACCGGGGTACGTAGGATGTCTCTAGTGGATGAGACTCAAGCCAAATTGTTTCTTTTCTTTTTCTTTTCTTTCTAATGTCGATTTTTGTATATATTATTATTGTTTGTTTGCTGCTGGATTCTGGTTTACACACACACACACATGCACCAAAACACATAAAACTCGCTTAAATTGCATATTATTTCGCCCAAACATAGATAGGGTGCCTAATACCTTCCTATCAATGACGAACCCCCGAATCTGGCATCTTTGGTTAGCGAATCTGGTTGCTTTGTGGGCATAATGAGTCATCTTGTGGTTTTTCTTGAGTTTTTCCACGGCCAATAAAACTTAGGTGGCGACTCCATCGATTGCCGAAAGGTGAGTGATCACACCTGGTACTCCTTGAATGCTGGCACTAGTCCAGTTTGTTGGCCTAAATCACTCCTCAAAGATTAATCTATGATTCAGTGAATTTTTATGACTAATAAAGATTAGTGTGCCTTGAGTTTTTGCTTGTGTTGATTTTAGCTTACAGGAGGGAATATGGTTTCTAAACAATCATATCGCAAACACGACATATGGTTTCTGCGCAACCATATCTGGAGCTATCACTTTAACCTTTTCCAACAACTTGTGTGTGGTCCTGCAAGCAATTAAAACCCAGTTCCAACGGTTTGGAATCTTGACAAAGTTAGAGGGAAGACTTTAGTGATGATCAGAGTACATTATTGTTCAACTCCCACCTAACTCATAATGGAGGATCAAACTTTCCATTTTTGGTAATACTTTGCTATCAAGCGAGTTGACAAGGCGCAATGGTCCCGATTAAGGCGATTATAAACTGAAGTCAACTTGGAGTTCAAACTAGCTATTGTAGCAGCTTCCCCCCAACTCATATTGAAATGCCCGTACCCCGAAATAACCAAATAAATTAATTATAACATGTGAAATGAGCCCTACCCTTTCTTCCTTTCTTTTTCTTTCTCTTCCATTCTCTCTCCTTCTCTTTCTCCTTTACGCCGCCACTTCCTCTCTTCTCTCCCAGTCTCCCTATTTGTGCTCTTAATGACCCTTAACCGTTTCCCCACAAACCACCTCCCCCTTTCTCTTTTTTCGTTTACTTTTCTTTTCTCTTCATTTTCTTCTCTTCCCCAACCCATTTCTCACTTGCTGCCGTTGTCATCCTCGCCATCTCCTGGTAAGCATTCTCTGCTACCCTTGCCCTTCTTGTCTTCTTCTTTCAGGTTGGTGTTGAGTGGGACTGATTCGGTTGGATTCGCTTTTGGTGGTGGCTGCACTATTGCGGGTCGGGTATGTGGATGGTGTTGTGGCGATGGTCGGGTCATGTTATTGTGTTTGGTCAGAACTGATGTGTTTGAGTGTGGGGGTTTGATCAGGATTGTGTTGCTGTTCAGGTTTGGGCACGGCATTGGGTTTGTGTTGGGGGTTTTCTCAGCCGTGAGGATTGAGTTTGGATTATTCAAGTCCAGACTCAATTTCTGGTTAGTTTACCGGCAACACTAATTCCTTTTTGGGGTTGGATTAACTCTGTAATTCTTGAGTTGAGTATCTTTTGGTCTTGTTGGGTTTTTGGCAGTTTCTTTGATAATTTGTTGTCGGTTGTTCCGGGCAGAACGAATTTATATTTTCCGGAAAGCAATTCCGACAACTATTCCTGATTTTATTCCATAGTTGATGCTCTATAGTTGTTGCACTATTGGATTAAATGATGGATGATGGTGTTCGGGTTTGGGCAGATTTGTTGGTGGTTGTTTCTTGGTTGTTGTGACGTTTCCGATGGGGAATGGCTGGAATTCGGCGGGTCGAGTTACTGTTCTGACGAGCATCAGGACTTGCACTAAATAGTAATTTTTTTGGATGATGTTGTATATTTCTAATTCCAAGCATATCAAGTATTGCAAAGAAATGTCGCTGTATTGAAATAAATGGACTTAGTGGAAACCGAGTTTGGAGAGTTGAGTAGTGTGGCCGAAATATGTCCGACGCACATAGTACCTTTAGGCTGAAAAGTTTGGACTCGAGAGTTCAGTTTAATACAATTATGAGAATGGGCCAGGCTTAGGCTCAATTGACATCATATTAAGTATGTATGGGATTTAGGCCAATAATGTTTTATTAATCTAAGATGGGCATTAAGCCCGGGTATTAATTATGAGAATGGGCCAGGCATTAGACCCATGACTTGTTTTAATCGGACTTAAGGTTTAAAGATAATATCCGTTAAAGTCACGAGATTGCCAAGCATTCATTACATTTTTTGTGAACCTTTCGAGTTTCGAGGCAATTAATGTGGCCTAGGTGAGGACATATAAACCTTTGTATGCATTACTGCCTATAATACTCGCTTAATGAACTTGGTACAAGAAGTGGTAATACTTGGTTGGTATTGAATGCAATATGCATGTATGTCTGCTGTCTTGATGTTCTTGTTTGAACTTTGTATCTTGGTGATGATACCTTGATACGATATGTCTGACTATGTGAATTGTGTGCCTGTATGTTATGATATGTCTGTTGAGCATGCTTTGTTGTTATGCTAAATAACATGATTTATGATTTTGAGGTTGTGTGGTGAACTGTGGGTCGAAGGCCCAGAATTGAGATTAAATATTTGAATCCCACAATCCTGGATAATCATACTTATTACACACAAAATACCTTGAGCATGGATGAGAATAATGTACAATAAAAATATACTACTGTGGGGTTGTTGACCGATTCGTTCGAGGGGGAAGTGATACCCCTCGGGATTGCATGAAGGATATGGTATATGCGGTTTAGCATATGGGTCTGTGATGACCTATTCTACCTCCCTCTTTCTACCTCTCTCTTTCTCTCTATCTCTCTCTCTTTAATGTTTTTTGGGCTTGGGCCCTGATTGTATTTGGGCTTATGCCCTGTGGTCTGGCCAGACGGAACCGAGCTTGGCACACACACAGTAGGGGGCCCTAACAAAATATAAATTAAAGCATTTTTTCATGCCTATGTTGTGTGCTAAAGTTGGAACTCATCCTTGTGTAGGATTTTGGCTTCTTTTTATCCCTCTGTTTCCCTTTGCTGGCCTACTTTGATCCCTCTCGTCGGAATCCGGTGGAAAATGCTGACGTCCCGAGTTTTTCAGTGCCACATCAGCATATGTGGAATCCAAATGTCAGGTCGAACCAAGAAATCAAACCGACTCGACACGATCGATTAATTCACCAAAAAAACCCATTTGGCAAACCAGGTTTACCCATTTTTTCAATTAAAATTAATTTCATTAAAACCTTTCATTCAATTAAAAATTTGTTAAAAAAATTTATACTAATTAAATAATAACTTATATTAAATTTTTTTATTTAATTAGTATAAGTTATTACTTTACTTTTAAAAATTTGTGTTGGATCACCTTGTTGGTCATTGTTGGTTAATTAGCCGTTGTTGGCTATTCATGGCAACTTGCTGCCTTGTTGGTTAATTTTGCAAAATTGATATGCGTTGGTGGCTTGCTAGTGCATGATGATTGTGTTGTGTGCTTGTGGCATACTTACTGCCCTTGTTGGGCTGATTGTGTTGCACTTGTTGTGCATGAGATTGGCATTGCACTTGTTGTGTTGATGATTGGCATGTGATTACCTTGTTGTGATTGTGCTTGTGACTATGGTACCACTGGCCAGTTGGTTGAGGTGCACTGGGTGCACGAGGTAGTGCTTGCGCGGCTTGCACATACCATGAGATGAGATGGTGGGCACTTGCATAACCCTTGTGCGCCATGAGATATTGGCCTTGGGTGCCTTGTACAGGTTGTTGAACCTTGTGGAGGATATTGCCCGCTTGGTATGTTACAGGTGTGACACGATGTCCACCAGGAGCAATGTGAGTTGTGATAGCAAGTCACACGCACTTTCTGTGACTTCTAGGTTATGCCTCATACGTGGGGCTGTGGGCTAAAGAGTAACACTTGTGTATGCTACCAAACTACATAGGCTGCCTTGGGGTACATCATACCCTAGCTGGTTGGGGGGGAATGAGACCAGACGTGTGTGGGACACGTTGAATTGCTTGGGGCGTGAGTGCTCGGGATGGATTCATTGCACCATTTTATATGTTGCATGACTGTGCATTGCTCATGCCGAGCTTTGTGTGGAGTATGTGATTACTTGCTTGGATGGCCTAATTACTTATTGAGTTTTATACTCACCCCCCATTTCATCCCCTTCACTTTCAGGTGGGAGGATGAGAGTATGGGCAGCGTAGATCGAAGGGTATAGCTCAGTCGGATTATTTATTTAATTGTATTAAAAGAGGTTATGTTTGAGATTGATTGAGTTAGTGCCCCTAGTAGTAGAATTCTATATCATTAGAGGAAATGGATTGTTTTACACCTTTTAGTCTCCAATGTTCCTTTTCATTTGTTAGTTTTGCTTCCGTTTACGCTGCGCATGAATTTATTTGAAACCCGCTAAGTAGAGGCAGCGAACTTCTGTGGAGACGGTTATAGGCCTTTGGGTTCCTTGTGGCACGATGTAGTTGCACATGGTACCTGGTCGGTTGCGCTTAAGTGAGGGTGTGATAGAATGGTAGCAGAGCATTGTTATAGAATTTTGCTAAGGGGCATAGGCTATTGAGTCTTGGCTAGTACCCAACGAGTTAGAGGTTGGGGTATTGGTGAGAGACTCGTGTCTTATATATTTTTTTTCTGTTTTGTATGTTGTTATGTTTTTGTGTTTGCTTGATATGCAGATTAACAAATTCGTGGACAAGTTAAGTGGGCATGAAATGGTTGAGAATGTGGTTCTAAAGGAAGTAAGTAAGGATGTTCTAGATTTAGAAATGTGTAAAGCATAGCAGATAGTGTTGCGGAACTTAAGATTGAGTATAAGGAAATGGTTGTGATTGCGGAGTTTTGATTTACAACTGTAATAAAGGATGCATGATGCTTATGCGAGGCTCCTAAGTGTTACAAGTAGTAACATATGGAGGGAAGGTTTATGAATGGTCTGGGCAAATACCACATGTGAGGGCATTGGTGTTGGTTTGGATTACTTCAGTTAGTTTGTGGACTACTAAGTTCTCATGAAGTATGATGATGGACTTGCAGATGTGTGTGAAGTACTACATCTTTTTGTGAGGTATAGGTAGGGTAGTGCTACAGAAGCGTGGTTAGCTTATTTAGGATGCAATTAGCACGCTACAGTTCTATTGGTGCATAGTTGGCATGCGATAGTGATGTTTGTGCGCAATTGGCACACTGTAGTACTGTTTGAGTGCAATTGGCACGCAGCAGTACTGTTGGTGGCCAGTTTGTGCGCTGCTAAGCCAATTGGTGCAATTGGTTTGTTTGTGCATGCATTGATGAGCACCAGTGTGCAGGAAAGTGCACTTTGTGGCCCAGTTGGGGCAATTGGTACCGTTGGCGGATTAGAGTGTCGGCGCATGCATTAGTGTGCGAGTATCACATTTTGATGAATAATAGAATAACATATCAGCTAATTCAGGAAGACGAATGAGAGTTACATAAACAGACTGATGTTATCTTTGAGGTTAGGGTAACATCTGAATTTCACAGACAAAATTTTTGAAGGAGGTGATGATGTGATACCCTAGGTACACCCTAGAACTAAGAGAAGTATTTACATGATGAGAGCTGGGTGTTACTTGTCCTTCGAGGACATTCATGTTGGTTGGATCGTGTATTTGGTATCTTGTGTGTGATGCTCACATTTCATGTGTACATGATACTATGGGTCTTGAATCGGTAACACGTGCTAGTAGTGGATTGAAGACAATGGTGTGCATTAGCTTGGCCTAATGTGAACAAATGGGTTCGTGGTGACCCGATGGCACGCTTGGCCTATTTATGGGGTAGCGAGTGCTTGACTTGATTAATTGATTGATAAGTGATGAATAATGCTAGGAAAGTGTTACTTAGGTGCAATTAGTGCATTGGAGGCACAATTGCCCAAGGGGAATACCCATTGGATCGAGTTGGCACAAAATCGTGCACAACGGGTGCACCGGGGTGCCCGTTAGTGCACAATCGTACCCGAGGATGTGTAAATTTATGATTCGCCAAATTGACCAGTCAGAATGAGCCATGCAGCTTTGTAATAAGCTGCTGGTTGTTTTGGTGTGCAAGCTAGTAGGTTGCATGTAACAAATCAATTGGTTGGAAAACAAGCACGAGGTGGCACCAACTTGGTGCAAGTGGCACCTAGTTGTGTGTTGGTGGCAATTGGGGTGATGAATCACCTATGTGACACCCCGGGTACACCCAAGGGCCTAAGGGTGCGTTTGGAACGCGGGACAGGGACGGGCGCGTTGGGACAGTGTCCCAAAGGGTGGATGTTTGGATCGTGGGACGCACTGTTCACGTGGGACGCGCGTCCCTTTTGTTTGGGACAAAATCAATTTTTTCCGTCCCTTCAAAAATGCAGGAACAGAACGCTGTCCCATGGACAGCACTGTTCACGTTCCTAAATTGCCCCTGCTCATTTTCCATAAGGACAAAATTATCCTCCACAAAAAATCCCATCAATTTTTTTTTTCTTTCTTCCAAACAATCTTCCCTCGATGATTACTGGCGGTAGTGACACGGAAAAAAAAAGGGAAGAGGAGAGGAGGAAAGAGGAGGAGGGAGGAGGAGGGGAGAGGAGAGTGGCCGGATCTATGGCCGTCAGCGTCGGCGAGGTAGAAGAGGGAGGAGGAGGGTGGCGCGGAGGAGGCTGCGTAGAGGAGAAGAAGGTGGAGGCGCAATAAGTGAAGCCTTCGTCAGCCGCTCCATGGAGGCGCGGGCCTAATTCCGACTCCGGCGGGTGAGTGCGAGGGGGCTAGAGGATGGGGAAGGCGACAGTGCCGGAACTTGAAGGAGGAGGAGGTAAGGCGGAGGTAGTGCGGGAGGAGGGGTGGGGCGGCCATCGGGTTTTTTAGGGAAGGGTGATCCTTTTTTATTTTTTTTAAAATTAAGAAAATTATTTTGAGATGTGAAGGGAGAGACAGTCTGAAGGTCAAAATCTTTTTGCCTTTTTTATATTTTTGCTAGAAAATAAAAAACATTTAATTTGTTGAAATTTTAAGTAATTGAGCGTGTTTCCTCTTTTATTTTTCTAAATTTTAAGATCATCATTTAATTTCTCAAAATCTCAGGTAATTAAGCGTGAGGAGACTTTCGTTCCTTATTTATTTTTTAAAATTAGAAAATCACATTTAATTTGTCAAAATCTTAGGTAATTAATCGTGAGGAGATTTTCTTTCTTTTTTATTTTTCTAAATTAGAAAATCACATTTAATTTGTCAAAATCTTAGGTAATTAAGAGTGAGGAGACTTTCTTTCCTTTTTTATTTTTCTAAATTAGAAAATCACTTTTAATTTGTCAAAATCTTAGGTAATTGTGCATGCGAAGATTTGTTTTCCTTTCTTATTTTTTTTTTAAATAGAAAATAAATATTTATTTTGTCCAAAACTAAGTAATTACGCATGAGGATATTTTTTCCCTTTTTTTAATTTACTAAATTTAGAAAATGACCATTTGATTTGTCAAAATTTCTAATAATTTTATATACCTATAAATTATGAATTTAATTTAGGAAAATATCTTGTCAACAATCTCTTGATTGTATATTCAAATTATGATATAGATATTGTACACAACAAGAAAATTTCATATATTGATTATAATTTAAATTGTACATACAATATATAAATTGACTGATTAAATTATATATGTTGTTTAAAGCCTAAATTTTGTTATATTGCATACTTAAATAATTTCTACTGCACCAAGGGCAATATTGACATTACAGCTTTTAGTCCCGTCCTGTGTACAACTAACCAAACATAATTCAGTACAACAGACCCATTCAGTCTCCACCATACCAAACGCTATATTGGATAGTAAAATTGTCCAGTTCAGTGCCGTCCAGTCCCGTCCAGTCCAGTCCAGTCCTGTCCCGTCCAGTGAACCAAACGCACCCTAAAGGTACACCCATATGATGAGACTCGGGTGTTAATTGTCCTTCGAGGACGTTCGTCTAGGATATGATAATATGGGTTTAGGCTCGGTAACATATGTTGGTATTGGATTGTGGCAATGATGCACATAGGCTTGGCCTAGTGTGCACAATTGGGTTCGTAGTGACCAGTTGGCACAGTTGGCCTATTTAGGGCTATCGGGTGCCCGACCTAATCAATCGGTCGATAAATGATGGGTTACGTTAAGAATGTGTATAATTGGTGTAATTAGTGCATTGGAGGCGCAATTGCACAATGCAGATACTCGTTGGCTCGATTTGGTGTGAAATGATGCACAACGGGGGCACCGGGGTGCCCGCCGGTGCACAATTGGACCCGATGATGTGTAAATTCGTGATTGGCCTAAACGACCAATCAGAATGAGACATGTGGCTCGGGAATAATGTGCTGAAGGCTTTATGTGTACAAGCTAGCAGCTTGTGTGGCACAGGCTAATTGGACCGAAAACAAGCACGAGGTGGCGTGCCAAGTGCAAGTGGCACCTAGATGTGTGTTGGTGGCAAGAGGGGTGGTGACTCACCTACTTGCTTCATCACCATCATCTAGTTTTGAAGCTTGTCCCCCACTACTCCCAAGGGACGAAATTCCTTGCTTGATAACCATCAGTGCATCCCTCACAGCTGGATCTTGTAGCAGGGATTCCAAGGCCACATCTGTTTTGGTAGCACTATTGTCACGCCCCCGCTAAGCGCGACCAGCCAGGTACCCTGTGCACCCACTGCGTGCCAGAAAGCACCCCACTATTGGTGCTACCACTAGCACGTTGGGTTATCAACCAACAAATGAGCACCATCCACAATCACATGTATGCAACCCAACTTACCAAACCGTTAGACACATCAAGCCTATCATTAGGCACATCAAGCCATCAAATCCACCCCTATGGAACCCTTGGACATCTAGGGTTCTTACTGCCCTGTTACACACATACAAGTACACATCACAATATAATACAACCAACCATAACATATAAACCACAATTATGTACTATTAGCCACAATTAACAACCAAATGCCAATTAACCATAATTAACCAACAAAAGCCAACAAACCACAATTATCCATCAATAACCAGAAAGGACCAGCAAAGGGAACCAACATATGAACACACTCATCAAGCACACAAAAGGCCTTCCATCCAACAATGATGCACTAGCAATCACCACCCGCATAACCTATTTACTTACATAACAATTAGGCCTCCTTTTGGCCAATTCCCTTCCTTTGGATCCAAGGTGACTTTGACCTTATTCCCCTATTGCACACACACAGACACACATTACAAATCCATAAAACCAATCATAATAACCCAACGACCATTCAAACACACAATACTCATCTTTCTCCAATTTGGGCAGAAACAGCCATGTACCAACAGAAACTTCACCAAGGAAAATCGGAGCATTACAAGTAGAACCATCCTTATACCTCAACATAGAAGTTGTATCTCTACGTCTTAGCTTTTTGTGGCCATCAAGAATACCAAATTCTAAGCTCTATAGCTCCAGTTATGGCTCCAACACCAACTGGAGTTCAAACAGGGAATCTGCTGTAGGGCAGCTGCAGGACAGTCGAATTTGAGAGTTCATAACCCTCTCTTTTTGGATCCAAAAATAGTGAAATCGGTACCCAATTAAAGCTATGGGTGTCGCGTAACTCTTGGATTTGGTTTCACTCAATTCAAATAGGTGGTTTGGCCGGAATCCACTTTTCGATGAGCAAGGGTCAGTCTGCCCGAGAGCAGGACCACCCAAGCACCTCACCCCTCTTCCTCTCCTTTCTACCTCTCTTTCTCCTCTCTATCCTTAGAACGAGTTTGATCTGAATAAAATGAGTGATAGCTACTTGATTTAACCTTAAAAGAGTGACCAGGTAGGTGAGTAAGCACCCTACTTGCCACCAACTCATCACCTGCTGCCACTTGCATCAAGTACGTGCCACCTCGTGCTTAATTTTCAACCAATTAAATCGTGACACCCAACCTACTAGCTTGCACATCTAAGACATATGTCTAATTCTAATTGGTCGGTTTGCTCAATCACGCATTTACGCACCATCGGGTCCAATTGTGCACCGATAGGCACACCGGTTCACCCGTTGTGCACCATTTCGCACCAAATCAAGCCAACCAATAACTCCCTTGGCCAATTAAGCCACTAATTAATCCATTACATCAAATAATCACATTCTTAATATTTCCCACCATTTAACGTCCGATCAATTAAATCGAGCACCCGGTACCCCTAAATAGGCCAACCGTGCCAATGGGTCACTACGAGCCCAATTGTGCACACTAGGCCAAGCCTATGCGCACCATTGCCCTCAATCCACTACCAACTCATGCTAACATGCCAAACCCACACTAACATGTACACCGACACTATTAACATCACTTACTTCCTTCCGAATACACGGCCCAACCTACACGAGCATTCCCGGAGGGTAAGCTACACCCAACTCTCAACATGTAAATACGTCTCCAAGTTCTAGGGTGTACCTGGGGTATCACATCGTCCCCTCCTTCAAGGAATTTCATCCTCGAAATTCAAATGTTACTCTAACCTCAAATACAACGTCAATCCCTTTTATGTAAACTCTCAACTATCTTCCTAAATCTGCCCATATATAAACTCTCACAATCGTGGTACTCAACCAATAACTTAGTCCAATGTTCCTCCAACTTATTTACCTTAAAATCCATTCTCAAATCCAACCTCGAATCTCTCATATTTCCCTAACCTAGGTACTCCAAACGACACATCTAGTTCACCAATATTAATTCTAATACTTCCTTATGGCTACATCTTACACCAATCCGTATCACATACCAACCCATGTCACATCTCAATCACACTCTCATATAGTCTAATTCTTTTGACTATCTATCACTTCTTACCACGATACAAATGGATAGGCTAAACAGTACTAATGCCAAATTTGCAATTCTTGCTTTTAGAATAATTTTCAAAACAATATTTACAAAAATATTATAAATTGTGGCGACATAGTTTAAGTAAATGAAACTTTGCAATGTACCATTAGCCTTCCAAATGTAGCCATACAAGTCTCCACTCTCCACATGATACATCACTTGATAAATAACTACAGTCCATATACACATTCCCTCATCACTAACAGCTTCTACATCTTATTCACTCCACTACGGTGTACTATCCGCATACTACAACATCAATTGTTCAACATGGCCAATTAATCCAACCGAGCCATTAAACATTATATTCGCACACTCGTATGCGTACTAGCACTCCAATCGACCAACCGGGCCAATTGCCCCAACTAGATGTTAAGGTACGCTACTCTCGCACTATGCACACTAGTGCATTTACAAACACACCAATTTTATCAATTGGCACCCAACTGGTTCAGTAACACAACCATTGGGCACCAAGGGCACTGCAGCGTGCCAACTGCGCACCAACGCCACTGCAACGTGCCAATTCCATCACAAACAAACTAACCACGCTTCCGCCGTGCAACTCCGCTTAAACCTCATATTCTTACTACCTCTCTGAATAACTCGACTCTAATCTTAATATCATCTCCGAAATATATGTAATACTCCATAATCATTCCCAGGTCAAACAACACCTCATCATAAAGACTTTATAATCTAACTCCTGGTAAACCACACCAACTTATTCCACCATACTTTACACATCTTTATGTCCACAAACACATTACTTACTCCCTTTACCACTTTATTCCCAACTGCTCCAAGCCAACCCAACCTGTCCACAGGTTTTCCGAGCTACACATCAACAAAACATCAAACACAACAAAATATAATACACAAAGAGCACATAAATAAAGCAAACACCTCTCACCAAACCACAACCTCTAATTCGATGGGTACTGGCCACAAAACTCAACATCCTACTGCCCCTTTAGCAAAAACTACAACCATACTTTGTAATTATATTTATTCCACCTATGCAACAAATATGACACTTATCATTCTTACAAAAACATCTTCCAATATCACAGCTATCACACTCGTGTCGAAAATGACACGAAATCAAATTCCACCAAAACAATCATGCTCCGCTACCACAACAAGGCATAACATCAAGCCCCCGCTAAGCGCGACCAGCCAGGTACCCTGTGCACCCACTGCATGCCACAAATGTCACGCCCCTGCTAAGCACGACCGGCCAGGTACCCTGTGCACCCACTGCGTGCCACAAAGCACCCCAAGGTCTTTCATCAACTCTATCAGAAGCTAGTTGCCTCTGCTCGGCGGGTTACCAACCAAGAAAATGCGCAGCGTATAAGGAAGCAAAACCAACAAGTGCAAAGGCAACAAAAGTAACAAAAAGTAATAAAACTCATGTATAAATCGAACTCCACTAATGTTATAAAACCGTTACTACAAGGGGCACTAACTATTACTATACAATAGCACAACCTCCATGAACAATCCAATATAGTGATATAATTAAACAAAACTGACTCGGCTATACCCATCGACCTACAAACCGAGCTCTCAATCTCGCGCCTGTAAGACAAGGGAAAAATAGGGGGGGGGGGGGGGGGTGAGTATAAAACTCAATAAGTAGGTGGTCATACAAGCAACAACAATGATACACACAAGAGGCAACAACATCAAACAGCTCTACATCAATGCACCGTGATCAGCCCACGGGTAAGCTATCGTGAAGTTGTACTAAGCCTACCTGCATGGTCTGATAGCCCTACCAACGGTGTTACTTCTTAGCCCACAGCCCCACGTACGAGGCATATCCGATTGGCTACCACAACCACACACGGCGCCTAGCACAACACAACCATCATCTCATATGACCAAGCAGCCTAGGAGCACTGCAGGGTCCATCAACTCATCATCAATATCATCTTATGCTAATGTCATGGATGCACATGTTATGCATGAAATGCATAGCCCGAATATTGGACTCGTCAATAAGCCAAGGCATCATCATCTTATCATCAACATTGCACCATTTGGTGCCATCAAATAGCATATTGGGTCATTAACCCACAAGCTAGCACCATCAACCACCACAAGTATGGCAACCCAACTTACCAAACCGTTAGACACATCAAGCCTATCAAATCCATGCCTTTGGAACCCTTAGACATCTAGGGTTTTTACTGCCCTGTTACACACATACAAGTACACATCACAATATAATACAACCAACCATAACATATAAACCACAATTATGTACTATTAGCCACAATTGACAACCAAATGCCAATTAACCATAATTAACCAACAAAAGCCAACAAACCACAATTATCCATCAATAACCAGAAAGGACCAGCAAAAGGAACCAACATATGAACACACCCATCAAGCACACAAAAGGCCTTCCGCCCAACAATGGTGCACTACCAATCACCACCTGCATAACCTATTTACTTACATAACAATTAGGCCTCCTTAGGCCAATTCCCTTCCTTTGGAACCACTGGTGCCTTTGACCTTATTCCCCTTTTGCACACACACACAAACACACATTAAAATTCAATAAAACCAATCGTAATAACCCAAAGACCATTCAAACACACAATACTCATCTTTCTCCAATTCGGGCAGAAACTGCCCTGTACCAATAGAAAATTCACCAAGGCAAATCGGAGCCTTACAAGTAGAACCAGCCTTAGACCTCAACAAAGAAGTTGTAGCTCTATGTCGTAGCTTTCTGTAGCCATCAATAATACCAAATTCTAAGCTCTATAGCTCCAGTTATGGCTCCAACACCAAATGGAGTTCAAACAGGGAATCTGCTGTAGGGCAGCTTCTGGACAGTCGAGTTTGAGAGTTCATAAATCTCACATTTTGGCTCTAAAAATAGAAAAATCGGTACCCAATTAAATCTATGGGTGTTACCTAACTCTGCGATTTGGTTTCACTCAATTCCAACCGGTGGTTTGGCCGGAATCTATTTTTTAGTGGCCAGGGGTCTGTCTGGCCGAGAGTAGAACCCCTAGGCTCACCTCTCCTCCTTTCCCCTCTTTTCTCTCTTTCTCTCTCTCTCTCACACCTATCTCGATTTGGTTCTGATAATAATGAGTGAGAGGTGCCTGGTTTCACCCCTTAAGTGATGGTAAGTAGGTGACTAAGCACCTACTTTCCACATTTGCCAACTTGGTGCCACTTGCACCAAGTTGGTGCCACCTCATGCTTGTTTCCCATCCAATTAGTCTGTGGCAACCAACCTGCTAGCTTGCACACCCAAACCATCAGCAGCTTATTCCCAAGCCACAAGTCTCATTCTGATTGGTCGGTTTGGCCAATCATGTATTTACACACCTTCGGGTCCAATTGTGCACCGATGGGCACACCAGTGCACCCGTTGTGCACCATTTCGCACCAAATCGAGCCAACCAATAACTCCCTTGGCCAATTAAGCCACTAATGAATCTATTACATCAAATAATCACATTCCTAATATTTCCCACCATTTAATGTCTGATCAATTAAATCGAGCACCCGGTACCCCTAAATAGGCCAACCGTGCCAATGGGTCACTACGAGCCCAATTGTGGACACTAGGCCAAGCTTATGCACACCATTGCCATCAATCCACTACCAGCTCATGCTACCATGCCAAACCCACACTAACATGTACATCGACACTATTAACATCAGCTACTTCCTTCCGAATACACGGCCCAACCTACACGAGCATTCCCGAAGGGTAAGCTACACGCAACTCTCATCATGTAAATACGTCACTAAGTTCTAGGGTGTACCTGGGGTATCACATCATCCCCTCCTTCAAGGAATTTTGTCCTCGAAATTCAGATGTTACTCTAACCTCATATACAATGTCAATCCCTTTTATGTAAACTCTCAACTATCTTTCTAAATCTGCCCATATATAAACTCTCACAATCGTGGTACTCAACCAATAAATTAGTCCAATGTTCCTCCAACTTATTTACCTTAAAATCCATTCTCAAATCCAACCTTGAATCTCTCATATTTCCCTAATTTAGGTATTCCAAAAGACACATTTAGTTCACCAATATAAATTCTAATACTTCCTTGTGGCCACATCTTACACCAATCCGTATCACATACCAACCCGTGTCACATCTCAATCACAATCTCATAGAATCTAACTCTCTTGAGATTTTAAAGTGACAACAACTAACTCCAATGCGACCGGCCAGGTGCCATGTGCACCCACCACGTGCCACAAGGCACCCAAAGGCCTTTCATCGACACAACCAAAAGCTTATTGCCTCTGCTCGGCGGGTCACCAACCAAGAAAATGCGCAGCATAAAAGGAAGCAACAACAACAAATGCAAAGGCAATAAAGATGATAAAAAGTACCAAGACTCATTTATAAAGACAACTACACTAGTGTCATTAAACCGTTGCTACAAAGGGGCACTAACTCTTACTTTACAAAGACACAACCTTTATACTTAATACAACAATATAATTGAAGAAGACCGACTCGGCTATACCCATCAACCTACTTCCCATACTCTCATTCTCACACCTGTATGACATGGAGAGAAAATAGGGGGGGTGAGTATAAAACTCAGTAAGTAAATAGGTCATGCAATAAAGCAACCACATACTGCCCACAAGGCTGGACATGGGCAACACATACAGTAATGCATAATGCACAAATACCGGGCACTCACACCACGGAACAAGCACGACCATTTTACTCCAAGCGGCCATCTAGCACCGCATGGCCCGTCAAATAAACACGCCCATTTTACTCCAAGCGGCCATCAACTACCGCAAGGCCCGTCAAATAATCACGACCGTTTTACTCCAAGCGGCCATCCACAACCGCAAGGCCCGTCAAATAATCATCAATAAGGTAAGTGCAACTTCTTAAGCACTACCTGTGCACCCACTATGCACCACCTCCCAACTGCCAGTGGTATCCAAAATCACAAGCACATCCAAGGTAATGGAATGCAACAACAAGCACAACGTGTGCAATGCAACCAATCTATTCACATCAAGCACCAAGTGCATCAAGAACATGAGTAATCGAAGCATCAAATAGACCACACCCATATATCATAACCATCATCCACCATATAGTCAGCAAAATGCACCAATACCCCAAAATGACCAGCTAACTCAACTATACTTCATTAAGCCACAATAACCATCAATGAGCATGAGCTAGCCATCAATTTGCATAATTGGACAATGATGGCCAACTAGCT
The DNA here is from genome assembly GCA_028386065.3 of Turnera subulata. Lineage (NCBI taxonomy): Eukaryota > Viridiplantae > Streptophyta > Magnoliopsida > Malpighiales > Passifloraceae > Turnera > Turnera subulata. Next base: position 247,162 of record JAKUCV010006273.1, read on the forward strand.
ACAATTTACACCAATCCATCAAGAGTGTACCAGCATGCCCACACAACAAGCATTCACGTACTCAAGCATGCAATAAAGGGGCCTTCCGCCCAGCAATGGGGCACTAGTAATCACTACTCGCATAACAAACTTACTTACCATCACCTAGGTATTCCTAAACCAATTCCTCTCCTTTACAGCCTTTAGGCCTCTTGGAACCTTAGTCCCTGTTTTAAACACACATTTAGACATCACAATCAATCCTGAACAATAATAGCTTGGGAAACACAATCCTACCCACAATACTTATCTTTTCTCAATTCGGGCAGATGCTGCCCTGCACCAACAGAAAATTCACCGAGATTACACAGGACCCTACAGGCATAATCAGCCCTGTGGATAAACATAAAAGTTGTATTTATGCCTCTTACCGTTCCATATCCACCGAGAACACTCAATTCCAAGCTCTCTAACTCCAGATATGGCTCCTACATCAACTCGGGGTCATGCAGCAGGTCTGCTGCACATCAGTGAAATTTGAGGGTAGATAACTCTCTCTGTTCAGCTCTAAAAACAGCAATATCTATGCCCACGGAAAGCTATATATGTTAGCTAACTCTGAGATTTGGTTTCACTCAATTACAACCGGTATTGTGGCAGGAATCCTCTTTTTAGTGGGAAAGGGTCTGTCTGGCCGAGAGCAGAAACCTTAGCACACCTCTCTTTCTCTCCTCTCTTCCTCTCTTTTCCCTCTCTCTCTCTAGCACGAATTGAATCTGGAACACATGAATAAGAGCACCCACTTGCCACCACTTGCACAAGCACGTGCCACCACGTGCTTGTTTTTCGACCAATTGGCTCGTGACACCCGACCTACTAGCTTGCACACCAAAGACCTCCATCAACATATTTCCGAGCCACTTATCTCATTCTGATCGGTCGATTTGGCCAATTACGAATTTACCCTTATCGAGCGCAATTGTGCACCGACGGGCACACTAATGCCCCGGTTGTGCACCATTCGCACCAAATAGAGCCAACCGATAATCCCCTTGCCCAATCATGACTCTAATGAACCTATTACTCCAATCAATTACATTCCTATTGTTTCCCATCATTTATGGACCATTAAGATAAATGGAGCACTCGGGACATCAAACTAGGCCAACCGTGCCTTCGGATCACTACGAGCCCATTTCGGTGCACTAGGCCAAGCCTATGCTCACCATTACTCTCAATCTGACACCAGCACATGTTACCGAGCCTAAACCCATACTTATCTCTACATCGACATTGTTAACTTTACCCACTTTCTCTCGAATACCCAATCCAACCTACTCGAACGTCCCAGGAGGCCAAGCTACACCCAGTTCTCATCATGTAAATTCTTCTCTATATTCTAGGGTGTACCCGGGGTATCACATCATCCCCTCCATCAAAGAATTTTGTCCTCGAAATTCAGGTGCTACTTTAACCTCAAAGACAACATCAATCTTTTTATGTAGCTCCCGATCATCTTCCTAAACAATTTCATATGTTGTTCTACGACTCGATATTTTTCTCACTATGGTACTCGAGTGATAACTCATTCTAGTATATCTCCAACTCGTTTACTTTAAAATCCATTATTAAATTCAACCTCAACTCCTCACTTAGATACCTCAAATTCTCATATCTCTTACACTCGCAATTCTCATACTAATCCGTTTTGCATACCTTGGTGACTCAATTGCAATCTTATAGATGCTAGTTCTCTCAACTATCTATCACTTCTGACCACGGTACAAATGGATAGGCTAAACGGTACTAATGCAAAACTTGCTCAATTCATTCCTTTAAAGGTATTTTCCAAAACAATAATTTGAAAACCATTATAAGCTGTGGCGCCACATAGTCAAATAGTGAAATTTGCAATGTACCGCTAGCCTTCCAAATGTAACCATATAAGTCTCCACTTAACTCTCCTCATAACACATCTCTCACTAAGCTACTACAATTCATACACCCATTCTCTCTTCATTAATAGCTTCTATGTCATATTCACTCCACTAAGGCGCACTACTGGTTCACTACTATGCCAATTGCCCAACAAGGCCAATTACCCCAACGGAGCCACAAATTATACTACTCGCATACTAGTACTCGCATGAGCACAACAATTATACTAACTAAACCAACAAAACATCCACTGGGACCAATTGGACAATCGTAAGCCCAATTGCTTCTCAAATAAGATAGTTGTGCTTTTGCTGCGTCTTTCCATCTATGCCTCAATTTCTTATTATGTCTTTAGATAATTCAACCCTAATCCTAGTATCACTCACCAAACAGTGCTAACCTCATGTGTTTCCTATGGCGAGATACCTTAAACTTTTTTTTTTGAATTAAGATAATCACTTATGAAAATATATAACGCTCAATACTTATTTCTTGCGCTTCAACATACCCAGCACTTCACAATATAACTCCCAACAATACAAATCTAACTCTAAATAAATCGAAGAGGTTAACTACACTCTTGTGTATGCTAATTGTTCATAATGTTCATAACACATCATTTTCCTTCATTACTACTTCAAATGCTTATAAGGCCAAACATAATCATTATTATACCTTACTCACAAGCTCTAAACCAAAACTCCATAATCACAACCTATTCCTTCACACTATAATCATCCTTAGATAGCACAAGATTGTCCATTACACTTCACATGTTAGTATCAAGCTATGGTTTACAAAATTGCAATCCTACTCTTGTATACTTAGACATCCTCCTCTTAGAAAATTTTCCTCCAACATATCTACTCTTCACTCTAGCTATATCGATCCAAGGTTGAACTTACCCCTCTATCATTTACATATCTTTGACTTTACAAGATCAATTATTTCACTTCACCTAATGCTTTATTCTCAGTTGCCCCAACTGCATATGATTTTATCCGCAAATTTCTCGGTAGCATACCAAGCCATCACAAGACTATCATAATCAATTCAAACACAACACAGTAGCAATTTACACCATACATACTTAATAAGATAACAATAGACTTTCTTCCCCAGCAAGGATGCATAATAAGCATTTCAAATATGAATACCTTATTCACCATGTAGCTATCAAAATCGTACGTCAAACAATGAGTGCATATTATGAAAAACTATGTAATACACATGCTCAAATGTAGTTTCAGCCAAATTTTATATATAATATATTTTAGTTCAACGACAATATAATCATCTCATCGTGTTTCTCTCATCTCACGATCTAGAACCCCAAAAGACTAAGAAACATATTACCCCCACAGAAACATTTTGCCTACTGACAAAAATCATATAAGACAAACACAACACATATTCCAGACAATTCCAAAACACTTACATCTCAAACCTTCAGAATGCATTACTTCATTAAACATCCGTGAAACAAGTGACCTGAATCTCATCCAACTCACTATCACCACTCTCACTTGCCCACTCAAGCACCTAAGCTAAATGCTCCTAGCCAGTTATTCTACAGTAATCACGATCTCCAAATTTTTCCTTCAATTGCTAGATCATGTACTTATCATATCTTTAACATATAACATAACTTCATATCTACTCTTACAGACTCATTGTTCATCTACATCACTAGGGAATACCTCACAAGCCAACTTTAAGACAAGCATATTATCATGTCACTCTCATCATCAATATCTCTTAATCATTCACCATACTAACACTTTCTATAACTAGTATCTTAGTTATTATTCCTATCATAAAATGCCTTCTTATCTATCACCAAGAAAAATTTTACTTAATCAAACAAACAAGTTACCAAGCACCCAGGGTATGTCATCCACATTATGTCAATTTGACATATAACATTAAATTTCCAAGCTAACAGAAACCAGTGGTGACTTTAATTGTAATTATCACCCATAGATGATTCTCTAATATACTAAATAATCAAATTCAAAAATAACTTAAAATTTCATAACCTCTGCCTCGAAGGGAAATTATGTCAAATTATTAAATACATGCATCTTAAATCCTAAAGATGCTAACATCCCATACGATTCGTATTCATGACTCTAGCTCTTAAATCATATTATCCTTCATCATCACAGTTCTATTTGATTAAGAACTCAAACTATAACTTGATCATTCCAAAATAACTTTATAACCCTATATATGTGCATCCTTTTGGCCATAGGAAACCAAGTTAATTAACACTTAGCTTTAATCATATTAACCAACAAGAATGCAAAATTTCAGTTCTAAACACCTATTCCACATGTATATTGTCTAAGCCTTCCTACATATGAAGTCAACAACATATCGGACGTTTCCTAAGAAACAGCCATGTCACATGATAGTGTTCTCATATTTAGAGCATTTTTCTCATAGTTTACATCTTTAGGCAATCCACGCATGCTTGTATACTCTTAGTATGCTCACAGCCAAAAGGCCTCAACTATATGTTCAGCAAGGTTTTAACCATATTTTTCACAATGGAATGTCATATTTTCGCAGTCACAAACACAATACAAAATATAAGATAAACAAAATACAAATTTATAACACACGACTCTCACCAACCAATGGTCTCTAACTTGATGGGTACTAGCACATCCTCCACCACTACAACTATTACACTCTATGACATAAATGTCATGAGCTCCGCTACCACAACTGTCACGGCCCCGCTAAGCGCGACCGGCCAGGTGCCATGTGCACCCACCACGTGCCACAAGGCCCCAAAGGCCTTTCATCGACACAACCAAAAGCTCATTGTCTCTGCTCGGCGAGTCACCAACCAAGAAAATGCGCAGCATAAAAGGAAGCAACAACAACAAATGCAAAGGCAATAAAGATGATAAAAAGTACCAAGGCTCATTTATAAAGACAACTACACTAGTGTCATTAAACCGTTTCTGCAAAGGGGCACTAACTCTTACTTTACAATGACACAACCTTTATACTTAATACAACAATATAATTGAAGAAGACCGACTCGGTTATACCCATCAACCTACTTCCCATACTCTCATTCTCACACCTGTATGACATGGAGAGAAAATAGGGGGGGGGGGGTGAGTATAAAACTCAGTAAGTAAATAGGCCATGCAAGAAAGCAACCACATACTGCACACAAGGCTGGACATGGGCAACACACAGTCGTGCAACACATATAGTAATGCATAATGCACAAATATTGGGCACTCATGCCACGGAACAAGCACGACCATTTTACTCTAAGCGGCCATCCAGCACCGCATGGCCCGTCAAATAAACACGACCATTTTACTCCAAGCGGCCATCAACTACCGCAAGGCCCGTCAAATAATCACGACCGTTTTACTCCAAGCGGCCATCCACACCCGCAAGGCCCGTCAAATAATCATCAATAAGGTAAGTGCCACATCTTAAGCACTACCTGTGCACCCACTGTGCACCACCTCCCAACTGGCCAGTGGTATCCACAATCACAAGCACATCCAAGGTAATGGAATGCAACAACAAGCACAACGTGTGCAATGCAACCAATCTATTCACATCATCACCAAGTGCATCAAGAACATGAGTAGTCAAAGCATCAAATAGACCACACCTATATATCATAACCATCATCCACCATATTGTCAGCAAAATGCACCAATACCCCAAAATGACCAACTAACTACTCATGTTGGTAGCTAATCGACCAATGGGAATGCTAGTGAGATGACAAGATGTTGGTCCGATTAGCCTCGGGTAAGAATGTTAAGTGTCATATTTGAGCCACATCTTACTCAACTAATGTAATTACTCGTCGGTTGTGGTAGCGGAGAATGATTGTTTTGGTGGAATTTTATTTCGTGTCATTTTCGACACGAGTGTGATAGCTGTGGTGTTGGAAAATGTTTTTGTAAGAATGTTAAGTGTCATATTTGTCGCGTAGGTTGAATAAATATAATTACAAAGTATGGTTGTAGTTTTTTCTAAAAGGGCAGTAGGAAGTTGAGTTTTGTGGCTAGTACCCATTGAATTAGAGGTTGTGGTTTGGTGAGAGGCGTTTGCTTTATTTATGGGCTCTTTGTGTATTATATGTTGTTGTGTCTGATGTTTTGTTGATGTGTAGCTCGGAAAACCTGTGGACAGGTTGGGTTGGCTTGGAGCAGTTGGGAATAAAGTGCTAAAGGGAGTAAGTAATGTGTTTGAGGACAAAAAGATGTGTAAAGTATGGTGGAATAAGTTGGTGTGGTTTACCTGGAGTTAGATTATAAAGTGTTTATGATGAGGTGTGTTGTTTGACCTAGGAATGATTATGGAGTATTACATATATTTCGGAGATGATATTATGATTAGAGTCGAGTTATTCAGAGAGGTAGTAAGAATTTGAGGTTTAAGCGGAGTTGCACTGCGGAAGCGTGGTTAGTTTGTTTGGGAAGGGAATTGGGCCTAAGGAGGCCTAATTGTTATGTAAGTAAATAGGTTATGCGGGTGGTGCTTGCTAGTGCATCATTGTTGGGCGGAAGGCCTTTTGTGTGCTTGATGAGTGTGTTCATATGTTGGTTCCCTTTGCTGGTCCTTTCTGGTTATTGATGGATAATTGTGGTTTGTTGGCTTTTGTTGGTTAATTATGGTTAATTGGCATTTGGTTGTTAATTGTGGCTAATAGTACATAATTGTGGTTTATATGTTATGGTTGGTTGTATTATATTGAGATGTGTACTTGTATGTGTGTAACAGGGCAGTAAGGACCCTAGAAGTACATAATTGTGGTTCATAGGCTTGATTTGTCTAACGGTTTGGTAAGTTGGGTTGCCATACTTGTGGTGGTTGATGGTGCTACCTTGTGGGTCGATGACCGAATATGCTATTTGATGTTGCCTCTGCTCGGCGGGTTACCAACCAAGAAAATGCGCAGCGTATGAGGAAGCAATAGCAAAAAAACGCAAAGGCAACAAATATAATAAAAAGGAATAAAACTCATGTATAAACCGAACTCCACTAATGTTATAAAACCGTTACTACAAGGGGCACTAACCCTTACTATACAATAACACAACCTCCATGAACAATCCTATATTGTGATATAATTAAACAAAACCGACTCGGTTATACCCATCGACCTACAACCTGAGCTCTCAATCTCGTGCCTGTAAGACAAGGAAAAAATAGGGGGGGTGAGTATAAAACTCAATAAGCAGGTGATCAAAACCAGCAACAGCAACGACACACACAAGAGGCAACAACATCCAATAGCCTAACATCAACGCACCGTGATCAGCCCACAGGTAAGCTATCGTGTTGTTGCATCGAGCCTACCTGCATGGTCTAGCAGCCTTGCCAACAGTGTTACTTCTTAGCCCATAGCCCCACTTACGAGGCATTCCCAATTGGCTACCAGAACCACACACGGCGCCAGGTACAACACCACCATCATCAACCTTTATCCAAGCAGCCTAGGTGCGCTGCATGGTTCATCAACAACATCATCTTATGCAAGCCATGATGCAAATGGAATTGCATGAAATGCACAGCCCGAATATCGGACTCGTCAACAAGCCAAGGCTTAACATCAACTTTGCACCTTTGGTGCCATCAACAAGCATATCGGGTTATCAACCAACAAGCTAGCATCATCAACCATCACAAGTATGACAACCCGACTTACCAAACCGTTAGACACATCAAGCCTATCATTAGGCACATCAAGCCATCAAATCCATCCCTTTGGAACCCTTGGACTTCTAGGGTTCTTACTGCCCTGTTACACACATACAATTACACATCACAACATAACACAATCAGCCATAAGAAGAAACACACAATTAAACCACACAAATCAACCTTACAGTAACTCGGGTAGAATCTGCCCTGCACCAGCAGAGACTTTACCGAGGAAATACGGTATCCTACAGGCCGAACCAGCCTTGGGTATCAACATAAAAGTTGTAGCCCTGCCTCATAGATTTTCAGAACATCAAAGAAAACCCCAATCAGAGGTCTGTACCTCCAGATATGCCTTAACAACTAAGACTGGGTCAAGCTGGAGCACTACTGCTGGGAAGCTGCCGACCAGTCCATTTCCAGAGAGCATAACTCACAAATTTCTGCTCCAAATCCTACAAACTCGGTTCCATAAGAAAGCTATGGATGTTGGCTAATCATAGGACTTGGTTTAACTCAATTCCAACCAGTGATTTGGGCGAAATCCTCATTTTAGTGAGGAAGGGTCTATCTGGCCGAGAGCAGAACCCTTAGCTCACCTCTCTTTCTCTCCTCTCTTCCTCTTTCTCCTCCCTCTCTCTCTCTCTCACTAGCACTAGCACGAATTGGGTCTGTCTGGCTTATTCCCATTGGTCGATTTGGCAACAAATATGACACTTAACATTCTTACCCCAACTCAGTTGGTAGCACCTCATACTACATCTTAGCGGCCGGCCAGGTACCCTTTGCACCCACTGCGTGCCACAAAGCACCCCAAGGCCTTTCATCAACTCTATCAGAAGCTAGTTGCCTCTGCTCGGCGGGTTACCAACCAAGAAAATGCGCAACGTATAAGGAAGCAAAATCAATAAGTGCAAAGGCAACAAAAGTAATAAAAAGTAATAAAACTCATGTATATATCGAACTCCACTAATGCTATAAAATCGTTACTACAAGGGGCACTAACTCTTACTGTACAATAACACAACCTCCAAGAACAATCCAATATAGTGATATAAATAAACAAAACCGACTCGGCTATACCCATCGACCTACAACCCAAGCTCTCAATCTCGCGTCTGTAAGACAAGGAAAAAATAGCGGGGGTGAGTATAAAACTCAATAAGTAGGTGGTCATACAAGCAACAACAATGATACACACAAGAGGCAACAACATCCAACAGCTTTACATCAATGCACCGTGATCAGCCCACGGGTAAGCTATCATGAAGTTGTACTAGGCCTACCTACATGGTCTGGTAGCCCTGCCAACTGTGTTACTTCTTAGCCCACAGCCCCACATACGAGGCATATCCGATTAGCTACCACAACCACACACGGCGCCTAGCACACAAAGCACCCCAGGGTACCTCAATGAGGGGTAAACATGTAATTGGCCAAACCGACCAATGGGAATAAGCCAAGTGGCTCTGGATTAAGCTGGTTAGGGTTTCTAGTGTGCAAGCTAGTAGGTTGGTGTCACAAGTTAAATGGTTGTAATTAAGCATGAGGTGGCATTTTGGTGCATGTGGCACCTAAAGAGGAAGAGGTGGCAAGTAGGCTAATGACTCACCTAATTGGGCAAGTCTTAAGAGGTGAAGCAAGCACCTCTCCCTCACTCTTGTCTCTGCCAATTTCGTGGTTAAGGGCTGGAGAGAAAAGAGAAGTGAGAAAGAGAGGAGAAGAGAGAAAAGAGATGGAGTGTGCCAAGGGTGGTTCTGCTCTCGGGCAGACTGACCCCTGGCCACTCAAACGAAGATTCCGGCCACATATATGGTTGGACTTGAGTGGAACCAGAGCCCATAGTTAGGTAACATCCATATCTATCCATGGGCACTTATGTTGCTATTTTTGGGGTCGAATTGAGAGAGTTATGAACTCTACAAATTCACTGCTCTGCAGCAGTCCTGCTGCTTGACCCCGAGTTGATGTAGGAGCCATATCGGGCGTTAGAGAGCTTGTAATTGAGTGAAACCAATTCCTACAATTAGCTAACACATGTATCTTTAATATGAAACGGATTTTGTGGAATTTAGAGCAGATATGGATGAGTTATGGTCACTCAAATTGGACTGTTCTACAACTGTCCAGTAGCAATCACCCAAAGGCCTTTCGTCAACTCAACCATAAGCTCGTTGCCTCTGCCCCGCGGGTTACTAACCTCATATGCGCTGCGTCAAAAGAAGCGTACCAATAAGGAAATGCAAAGGCAGCAAAGGTAATAAAAAGAATTTAAACCACTTATAAAAACAACTCCACCAATGTAATTTAACCAATGCTACAAAGGGGCTCTAACTCATGCTATACATAAAGACATAACCTACTCATATAAATAATACACAATGACATAATTAAAGGAAACCGACCCGGCTATACCCGTCTACCTACTTCCCGTACTCTCAAACTCGCACCTGTAAGACAAGGGAAGGAAATGGGGGTTGAGTATAAAACTCAATAAGCAGGTGATCAAACCAGCAACAGCAACGACACACACAAGAGGCAACAACATCCAATAGCCAAACATCAACGCACTGTGATCAGCCCACGGGTAAGCTATCGTGTTGTTGCACCAACATGAGTAAGATTAGAAAATGCATAGGGGGAATAAATATAATTACAAAGTATGGTTGTAGTTTTTGCTAAAGGGGCAGTAGGATGTTGAGTTTTGTGGCTAGTACCCATCGAATTAGAGGTTGTGGTTTGGTGAGAGGCGTTTGCTTTATTTATGTGCTCTTTGTGTATTATATGTTGTTGTGTTTGATGTTTTGTTGATGTGTAGCTCGAAAAACCTATGGGCAGGTTGGGTTGGCTTGGAGCAGTTGGTAATAAAGTGCTAAAGGGAGTAAGTAATGTGTTTGTGGACTTAAAGATGTGTACAGTATGCCGAAATAAGTTGGTGTGGTTTACCTGGAGTTAGATTATAAAGTGTTTATGATGAGGTGTGTTGTTTGACCTGGGAATGATTATGGAGTATTACATATATTTCGGAGATGATATTAAGATTAGAGTCGAGTTATTCAAAGAGGTAGTAAGAATTTGAGGTTTAAGCGGAGTTGCGCTGCGGAAGCGTGGTTAGTTTGTTTGGGATGGAACTGGCACGTTGCAGTGGCGTTGGTGCGCAGTTGGCACGTTGCAGTGCTTCAGTCCACTACGGTGTACTATCCGCATACTACAACATCAATTGTTCAACGTGGCCAATTAATCCAACCGAGCCATTAAACATTATATTCATACATTCATATGCGTACTAGCACTCCAATCGAACAACCGGGCCAATTGCCCCAACTAGATGTTAAGGTATGCTACTCACGCACTATGCACACTAGTGCATTCACAAACACACCAATTTTACCAATTGGCACCCCAACTGGCTCAGCAGCACGCCAATTGGGCACCAAGGGCACTTCAGCATGCCTACTGCTCACCAACGCCACTGCAACGTGCCATTTCCATGCCAAACAAACTAACCACGCTTCCGCAGCGCAACTCCGCTTAAACCTCAAATTCTTACTAACTCTCTGAATAACTCGACTCTAATATTAATATCGTCTCGGAAATATATGTAATACTCTATAATCATTCCCAGGTCAAACAACAGACCTCATCATAAACACTTTATAATCTAACTCCAGGGAAACCACGCCAACTTATTCCACCATACTTTACACATCTTTATGTCCACAAACACATTAGTTACTCCCTTTAGCACTTTATTCCCAACTGCTCCAAGCCAACCCAACCTGTTGAATGTGTATATGGATTGTAGTTGTTTATCAAGTGATGTATCATGTGGAGGGTGGAGACTTGTATGGCTACATTTGGAAGGCTAATGGTACATTGCAAAGTTTCATTTACTTAAACTATGTCACGACGATTTATAATGTTTTTTTTTTAAATATTGTTTTGAAAATTATTTTAAAAGTAGGAATTGAAAATTTAGCATTAGTAATGTTTAGCCTATCCATTTGTACCGTGGCAAGAAGGGATAGATAGCCAAGAGAATTAGACTCTATGAGATTGTGATTGAGATGTGACACGGGTTGGTATGTGATACAGATTGGTTAAGATGTGGCCATAAGGAAGTATTAGAATTTATATTGGTGAACTAAATGTGTCATTTGGAATACCTAAATTAGGGAAATATGAGAGATTTGAGGTTGGATTTGAGAATGAATTTTAAGGTAAATAAGTTGGAGGAACATTGGACTGAGTTATTGGTTGAGTACCACGATTGTGAGAGTTTATAAATGGGCAGATTTAGGAAGATAGCTGAGAGTTTACATAAAAGGGATTGACGTTGTATTTGAGGTTAGAGTAAAATCTGAATTTTGAGGACGAAATTCCTTGAAGCAGGGGATGATGTGATACCCCAGGTACACCCTAGAACTTAGAGATGTATTTACACGATGAGAGTTGGGTGTAGCTTACCCTCCGGGAATGCTCGTGTAGGTTGGGCCGTGTATTCGGAAGGAAGTAGGTGATGTTAATAGTGTCGGTGTACATGTTAGTGTGGGTTTGGCATGGTAGCATGAGCTGGTAGTGGATTGAGGGCAATGGTGCGCATAGGCTTGGCCTAGTGTGCACAATTGGGCTCGTAGTGACCCATTGGCACAGTTGCCTATTTAGGGGTACCGGGTGCTCGATTTAGTTGATCGGATGTTAAATGGAGGGAAATGTTAGGAATATGATTATTTGATGCAATAGATTCATTGGTGGCTTAATTGGCCAAGGGAGTTATTGGTTGGCTCGATTTGGTGCGAAATGGTGCACAACGGGTGCACCGGTGTGCCCAACGGTGCACAATTGGACCCGATGGTGCGTAAATGCGTGATTGGGAAAACCTACCAATTATAATTAGACATATGGCTCGTGAATTAGCTGCTGGAGGTCTTAGAAGTGCAAGCTAGTAGGTTGGGTGTCACGATTTAATTGGTTGAAAATTAAGCACGAGGTGGCACCTACTTGATGCAAGTGGCAGCAAGTGATGAGTTGGTGGCAAGTAGGGTGCTTACTCACTTACCTGGTCACTCTTTTAAGGTTAAATCAAGCAGCTCTCACTCATTTTCTTCAGATCAAATTCGTGCTAAGGATAGAGAGGAGAAAGAGAGGAACAGGGGAATAAGGTCAAAGGCACCTAATGGTTCTAAAGGAAGGGAATTGGCCTAAGGAGGCCTAATTGTTATGTAAGTAAATAGGTTATGCGGGTGGTGATTGCTAGTACATCATTGTTGGGCGGAAGGCCTTTCGTGTGCTTGATGAGTGTGCTCGTGTGTTGGTTCCCTTTGCTGGTCCTTTCTGGTTATTGATGGATAATTGTGGTTTGTTGGCTTTTGTTCGTTAATTATGTTTAATTGGCATTTGGTTGTTAATTGTGGCTAATAGTACATAATTGTGGTTTATATGTTATGGTTGGTTGTATTATATTGTGATGTGTACTTGTATGTATGTAACAGGGAAGTAAGGACCCTAGATGCCTAAGGGTTCCAAAGGCATGGATTTGATAGGCTTGATGTGTCTAACGGTTTGGTAAGTTGGGTTGCCATACTTGTGGTGGTTGATGGTGCTAGCTTGTGAGTTGATGACCCAATATGCTATTTGATGGCACCAAATGGTGCAATGTTGATGATAAGATGATGATGCCTTGGCTTATTGACGAGTTCGATATTCGGGTTGTGCATTTCATGCATAACTTGTGCATCCATGACATTGGCATAAGAAGATATTGATGATGAGTTGATTGACCCTGCAGTGCTCCTAGGCTGCTTGGTCATATGAGATGATGGTGGTGTTGTGCTAGGCGCCGTGTGTGGTTGTGGTAGCCAATCGGATATGCCTCGTACGTGGGGCTGTGGGCTAAGAAGTAACACCGTTGGCAGGGCTACCAGACCATGCAGGTAGGCTTAATACAACTTCACGATAGCTTACCCGTGGGCTGATCACGGTGCATTGATGTTAAGCTGTTGGATGTTGTTGCCTCTTGTATGTATCATTGTTGTTGCTTGTATGACCACCTACTTATTGAGTTTTGTACTCACCCCCCAATTTTTCCCTTGTTTTACAGGCGCGGGATTGAGAGCTCGGGTTGTAGGTCGATGGGTATAGCCGAGTCGGGTTTATTTAATTATATCACTATATTGGATTGTTCATGGAGGTTATGTAACTGTATAGTAAGAGTTAGTGCCCCTTGTAGTAATGGTTTATAACATTAGTGGAGTTCGATTTATACATGAGTTTTATTACTTTTAATTACTTATGTTGCCTTTGCACTTGTTGGTTTTGCTTCCTTATACGCTGCGCATTTTCTTGGTTGGTAACCCGCCGAGCAGAGGCAACTAGCTTCTGATAGAGTTCATGAAAGGCCTTGGGATGCTTTGTGGCACGCAGTGGGTGCACAGGGTACCTGGCCGGTCACGCTTAGCGGGGGTGTGACAGTTGAGTTTTACTACTTTTTATTACTTTTGTTGCCTTTGCACTTATTGGTTTTGCTTCCTTCTACGTTGCGCATTTCTTGGTTGGTAACCCGCCGAGCAGAGGCAACTAGCTTCTGGTTGAGTTGATGAAAGGCCTTGGGGTGCTTTGTGGCACGTAGTGGGTGCACAGGGTACCTGGCCGATCGCGCTTAGCGGGGGGCATGACACAACTATCACGCCCCCGCTAAGCGCGACCGGCCAGGTACCTTGCGCACCCACCATGTGCCACAAGGCACCCAAAGGCCTTTTGTCAACACAACCAGAAGCCCGTTGCCTCTGCTCGGTGGGTTACCAACAAATAAATGCGCAGCGTAAAAGGAAGCAACAACCGACAAATGCAAAGGCAACAAAGATAGATAAAAAGGATTAAAACCACTTATAAAAACAACTCCAGCCATGTAATTTAACCAATGCTACAAAGGGGCTCTAACTCATGCTATAAATAAAGACATAACCTACTCATATAAATAATACACAATGACATAATTAAAGGAAACCCACTTGTCTATACCCATCGACCTACAACCCGTACTCTCAATCCCGCACCTGTAAGACAAGGGGAGGAAATGGGGGGTGAGTATCAAACTCAATAAGCAGGTGACCATACAAGAAACAGCAACGATACACACAAGAGGCCATAACATCCAACAGCTTTACATCAATGCACCGTGATCAGCCCACGGGTAAGCTATCGTGAAGTTGTACTAAGCCTACCTGCGTGATTTGGTAGCCTTTACCAACTTGTTACTCCTTAGCCCACAGCCACGGGAAGTGCTCGTGACTTGCTACCAAACCACACACGACGCCCAATATAACCCCACCATCATCTCATATGACCAAGCAGCCCAGGGGCACTGCAGGGTCCATCATCAACATTAATATCTTCTTATGCCAATGTCATGGATGCATATGTAATGCATGAAATGCACAGCCCGATTATCGGACTCGTCAACAAGCCAAGGCATCATCATCACATCATCAACTTTGCACCATTGGTGCCATCAAATAGCATATTGGGTCATCAACCCACAAGCTTGCACCATCAACCATCACAAGTATGGCAACCCAACTTACCAAGCCATCATTAAACACATCAAGCCAATAAATCCCTCCATTTGGAACCCTTGAGCATCTAGGGTTCTTACTGCCCTGTTACAAGCACATAAATACACATGACAACTCAATACAATCACCCATAACAAGAAACACACAACTCAACCTCATGCAACCATCCTTATCCTAGCTCGGGTAGAACCTGCCCTGCATCATCAGACATTTTAACGCTAAATACCGACCACTTAAAGACTTAATCAGCTTTGAGCATAAACATAAGAGTTGTATCCCTACATCTTATCTTTCCAGACCCACAAAGAACACCCCAATCCGAGGTCTGTAGCTCCAGATATACCATAAACACCAAGACTGGCTCAGGCAGGAGGATTGCTACTGGACAGTTGTAGAACAGTCCATTTTGAGTGACCATAACTCACCCATATCTGCTCTAAATTCCCCCAAATCGGTTTCATATTAACGGCACATGTGTTAGGTAATTGTAGGCATTGGTTTCACTCAATTACAAGCTCTCTAACGCCCAATATGGCTCCTACATCAACTCGGGGTCACGCAGCAGGACAACTGTAGAGCTGTGAAACTGTAGAGTTCATAACTCTCTCAATTCGACCCCAAAAATAGCAAAATCGGTGCCCATGGGTAGATATGGATGTTACCTAACTCAGATCTCTATTTCCACTCAATTCCAAAGATATATGAGGCCGTAATGCTCATTTGAGTGGCCAGGGGTCAGTCTGCCCGAGAGCAGAACCACCCTTGGCACACTCCATCTCTTTTCTCTCTTCTCCTCTCTTTCTCACTTCTCTTTTCTCTCCAGCCATTAACCACGAAATTGGCAGAGACAAGAGTGAGGGAGAGGTGCTTGCTTCACCTCTTAAAACTTGCCCAAGTACTTTAGGTGCCACATGCACCAAAATGCCACCTCATGCTTAATTACAACCATTTAACTTGTGACACCAACCTACTAGCTTGCACACTAGAAACCCTAACCAGCTTATTCCCGAGCCACATGGCTTATTCCCATTGGTCGGTTTGGCTAATTACATGTTTACCCCTCATCGACCCAATTGTGCACCGACGGGCACACCAATGCCCCAATTGTGAACCATTTCGCACCAAATCGAGCCAACCGATATTCCCCTTGGCCAACCATGCCTCTAATGAACCTATTACTCCAAGTAATTACATTCATAATGTTTCCCATCATTTATTCACCAATAAGAAAAATCAAGCACTTAGGACACCAACCTAGGCCAGCTGTGCCATCGGATCGCTAAGAGCCCATTTGGGTGCACTAGGCGAAGCCTATGCTAACCATTACTCTCAATCCAACACCAGTACATGTTACCGAGTCTAAACCCATACTTATCTGTACACCGACAATATTAACGTTACACACCTTCTCCTGAATACCCGATCTAACCTACTCGAACGTCCCGGAAGGACAAGTTACACCCGGTTCACATCATGTAAATTCTTCTCTATTTTCTAGGGTTACCTGAGGTATCACATCATCCCCTCCTTCAGGGAATTTCGTCCTCGAAATTCAGGTGTCACTATAACCTCAAAGACAATATGAATCTTTTTTTTGTAATTCCTGATCATCTTCCTAAACAATCTCATATACTGTTCTAGTATATATCTTCCCCCCTATATCTCATCCATGGTACTCAAGTGAAAACTCATTCTAGTATATCCCCAATTTGTTTACCTTAAAATCCATTCTCAATTTCAACCTCAACTCCTCACTTAGATACCTCAAATTCTCATATCTCTTACACTCGTCAACCACACACTAATCGTTATCACATACCAATCCGTCTCGTATCTCATTATAATCCGTTTCACTTACCTCAACAATTCAATCGGGATCTTATAGATTCTAGTTCTTTCAACTATTTATCACTTCTGACCACGGTACAAATGGATAGGCTAAACGGTACTCATGCCAAACTTGCTTAATTCATTCCTTCAAAAACATTTTCAAAACAATAATTGCAAAAATGTTATAAATTGTCGCGACATAGTTTAAGTAAATAAAACTTTGCGAAGTACCATTAGCCTTCCAAATGTAGCCATACAAGTCTTCACTCTCCACATGATACATCACTTGATAAACAACTACAATCCATATACACATTCCCTCGTCACTAACAGCTTCTACTTCTTATTCACTCCACTACAGTGTACTATCCGCATACTACAACATCAATTGGTCAACATGGCCAATTAATCCAACCGAGCCATTAAACATTATATTCGTACACTCATATGCGTACTAGCACTCCAATCGACCAACCAGGACAATTGCCCCAACTAGATGTTAAGGTACGCTACTCTCGCACTATGCACACTAGTGCATTCACAAACACACCAATTTTACCAATTGGCACCCCAATTGGCTCAGTAGCACACCAATTGGGCACCAAGGGCACTGCAGAGTGCCAACCGCGAACCAACACCACTGCAACGTGCCAATTCTAACCCAAACAAACTAACCACGCTTCCGCAGCGCAACTCTGCTTAAACCTCAAATTCTTACTACCTCTCTGAATAACTCGACTCTAATCTTAATAACATCTCCGAAATATATGTTATACTCCATAATCATTCCCAGGTCAAACAACACACCTCATCATAAACACTTTGTAATCTAACTCCAGGTAAACCACACCAACTTATTCCACCATACTTTACACATCTTTATGTCCACAAACACATTGCTTACTCCCTTTAGCACTTTATTCCCAACTGCTCCAAGCCAACCCAACCTGTCCACAGGTTTTTCGAGCTACACATCAACAAAACATCAAACACAACAACATATAATACACAAAGAGCACATAAATAAAGCAAACACCTCTCACCAAACCACAACCTCTAATTCGATGGGTACTAGCCACAAAACTCAACATCCTACTGCCCCTTTAGCAAAAACTACAACCATACTTTGTAATTATACTTATTCCACCTATGCGACAAATATGACACTTAGCACTCTTACAAAAACATCTTCCAATACCACAACTATCACACTCGTGTAAAAAATGACAGGAAATCAAATTCCACCAAGAAAATCATGCTCCGCTACCACAACTGTCACGCCCTCGCTAAGCGCGACCGGCCAGGTGCCTTGTGGCCAAGGGGATAACAACATTTTGAATGTAATTACTTGGAGTAATAGGTTCATTAGAGGCATGTATCGCCAAGGGGATTATCGGTTGGCTCGTTTTGGTGCAAATTGGTGCACAATTGGGGATCCCTTTCTCCGAGCAACCAGGCATAAGCCCAAATAAAAACCAGGCATAAGCCCAAGTAAAAACCAGGCACGAAGCCCAAATAAAAACCAGGCATAATCCCAAATAAAAACCAGGTGTCACTATAACCTCAAAGACAATATGAATCTCTTTTTTGTAATTCCTGATCATCTTCCTAAACAATCTCATATACTGTTCTAGTATATATCTTCCCCCCTATATCTCATCCATGGTACTCAAGTGAAAACTCATTCTAGTATATCCCCAATTTGTTTACCTTAAAATCCATTCTCAATTTCAACCTCAACTCCTCACTTAGATACCTCAAATTCTCATATCTCTTACACTCGTGTTGGTGTGTGATTAGCAATAGTGTATGGTTAGGCAGAGCGTAGAGTAATATTAGGCAAAGTGAATGGAGTTGTTAAGTTAGCCCTAGAATATCTAAGATCAAGAAAGTTGATAAATAGTGAAGACTGGTGCCATGTTTACCTATCCGATTTGCCATGAGTACGGTTTGAACGAATTAAGTAAGGAAGTTTTTGTAAAACAAAACAATAATTACAAAAATGTTATAAATTGTCGCGACATAGTTTAAGTAAATAAAACTTTGCGAAGTACCATTAGCCTTCCAAATGTAGCCATACAAGTCTTCACTCTCCACATGATACATCACTTGATAAACAACTACAATCCATATACACATTCCCTCGTCACTAACAGCTTCTACTTCTTATTCACTCCACTACGGTGTACTATCCGCATACTACAACATCAATTGGTCAACATGGCCAATTAATCCAACCGAGCCATTAAACATTATATTCGTACACTCATATGCATACTAGCACTCCAATCGACCAACCAGGACAATTGCCCCAACTAGATGTTAAGGTACGCTACTCTCGCACTATGCACACTAGTGCATTCACAAACACAACAATTTTACCAATTGGCACCCCAATTGGCTCAGTAGCACACCAATTGGGCACCAAGGGCACTGCAGCGTGCCAACTGCGAACCAACACCACTGCAACGTGCCAATTCTATCCCAAACAAACTAACCACGCTTCCGCAGCGCAACTCTGCTTAAACCTCAAATTCTTACTACCTCTCTGAATAACTCGACTCTAATCTTAATAACATCTCCGAAATATATGTTATACTCCATAATCATTCCCAGGTCAAACAACACACCTCATCATAAACACTTTGTAATCTAACTCCAAGTAAACCACACCAACTTATTCCACCATACTTTACACATCTTTGTGTCCACAAACACATTGCTTACTCCCTTTAGCACTTTATTCCCAACTGCTCCAAGCCAACCCAACCTGTCCACAGGTTTTTCGAGCTACACATCAACAAAACATCAAACACAACAACATATAATACACAAAGAGCACATAAATAAAGCAAACACCTCTCACCAAACCACAACCTCTAATTCGATGGGTACTAGCCACAAAACTCAACATCCTACTGCCCCTTTAGCAAAAACTACAACCATACTTTGTAATTATACTTATTCCACCTATGCGACAAATATGACACTTAGCACTCTTACAAAAACATCTTCCAATACCACAGCTATCACACTCGTGTAAAAAATGACAGGAAATCAAATTCCACCAAGAAAATCATGCTCCGCTACCACAACTGTCACGCCCTCGCTAAGCGCGACCGGCCAGGTGCCTTGTGGCCAAGGGGATAACAACATTTTGAATGTAATTACTTGGAGTAATAGGTTCATTAGAGGCATGGTTCGCCAAGGGGATTATCGGTTGGCTCGATTTGGTGCAAATTGGTGCACAATTGGGGATCCCTTTCTCCGAGCAACCAGGCATAAGCCCAAATAAAAACCAGGCATAAGCCCAAATAAAAACCAGGCAAGATTCCAAGAGGGATTTCTTGCCCATGTCACATGGCTTATCCCTTTCTCCTTGTTTTTATTTGGGCTTCGTGCCTGGTTTTTGTTTGGGCTTATGCCTGGTTCTCCGAATATCCCTTTCTCCGAATGGCGCTCTAAAGCCGACGTAATCTATGAAAACATCGGGACTTCGAACACAACCATTGACAGTCTTAGAGGTAATCTTCTAACCTATGAAAGTACTATCCTTAAACCCTCTTTGCAGGAACCGAAGAAGAAGAACATAGCTCCCAAAGCTTCCACCTCCAAGACACAAGAGCTCTCTGAATCGGACTCTAGCGATGATGATCAGGAACTCGGACTTGTTATCCGCAAATTCCACAAGTTCATGAAGAAGGAATTTGTAAAGAAAGGGAGAAAGATGTCTGAATCACCCATATGTTATGGATGTGGAGAAACTGGGCACATCAAGCCCAAGTGCCCCAAAGCAAAGGAGGAAAAGGAGAAGAAGCCACACAAGAAGCAAAGGGCATACATCTCATGGGGAGGCAATTCCGGTGACGAATCATCCGATAGCGATGAAGAAGAAACGGCTAACCTATGTCTTATGGCAAGGGAAGAACCAGAAGAATAACAAAATGCATTTGATGAGCTTTGTAGTGAATTCATTTCTATTTCTAAAGTTAATAAGAGCTTAAAGAAACAAGTTATAACCTTGGAAAAGATATGGAAAATGTGTCTAATGAGAATAAGAATCTTAAGGAAGAAAATACGACTCTAGACACACCCAAGGAATGTGCATCATGTGGCTCCTTAAAAGAACAAAATGAAAAATTAGCATGTGAAAATAGGAAACTAAAAGATGAAAATAAGATGCTAGAAAAGAAGAGTATAGAGGAATGTTCATCATGTATACCTTTAAGGAAACAAGTTGAACAACTTGAAACAACCTTGAAGAAGTTTAATACTCCTCATAAAAATCTGAATTCTATGCTAGGCAATTTGCAATCTACTAGGCATGGAATAGGTTTTAGGAATGAACCTAAAAGACATAAAATTGAATCAAAGAAACCTAAGGGACAACCTAAGGTAAACAAAGTGAGTAATGTGCATAAGTATAGGCAACATAGTAACTACTATCAACCGAGAAGAATGCATAACCCAAATGTTATTTGTCATTATTGCAATAGAATAGGACACATTGCTCCTGTTTGTTTCACTAGGCATCGACATTGGGCTCAAGAAGAAGCTCATAACCACTATGCTCCTAACACTCAAGGATCCAAGAAGATTTGGGTACCTAAATCTCATTGATTTGATGTTGTAGGTATGCTTGAAGGCATCAAGTGTACTTTGGTACCTTGATAGCAGAAGCTCCAAGCACATGACCAGAGAAACATCCAAATTTTTGCAAATAAAGCCATCTAATAGAGGAAACATTGTCTTTGGAGACAACAACAAAGGAAAAATCATCGGCATTGGCTCGGTTGGCAAAGATGAGTCTTCTTCCATTGATAATGTCTTGCTTGTTAAGGGTCTTAAACACAATCTCTTAAGCATAAGTCAATTATGTGATAAGGGAAATCGTGTAATCTTTGATTCCATGTCATGCACCGTAGAACGTCTTAGTGATAATAAGATCATTCTACAAGGTGATAGAATTGACAATATTTATATGGTTAACTTAGAATAGTCTTCATCAAAATTTTCAAAATGTCTAATGAGCAAAGAAGATGATATGTGGTTATGGAATCGTAGAGTAGGTCATGTTAATATGAAAATGCTAATCAAACTAGTTAATCAAGACTTAGTAGTTGGCATTCCAAAAATTAAATTTGAGAAGGATTCCTTATGTGATGCATGTCAAAAGGGGAAGCAAGTGCGAGCTTCGTTTCACTCTAAAAACGTTGTCTCAACATCTAGACCACTTCAACTTTTGCACATGGATCTCATTGGTCCCTCACAAATCAAAAGTTTTGGAGGGAACTATTATGCTTTTGTTATTGTGGATGATTATACTAGATTCACTTGGACCTTATTTCTTACTCATAAAAGTGAAGCATTTGATACATTCAAGAGTTTTCTTAAGAAAGTTCAAAATGAAAAAGAATGTTTAATTGCTTGCATTAGGAGTGATCATGGAGGAGAATTTGAAAACAATCATTTTTTAGTTTTTTGTGACAAACATGGCATTTTGTACAATTTCTCAGCCCCTCGGACACCACAACAAAATGGCGTTGTTGAACGCAAAAATCGGTGTCTTGAGGAAATGGCAAGAACCATGCTCAATGAGGCTAATATTCCTAAGTATTTATGGGCTGATGCAGTGAGTACGGCTTGCTACGTGTTAAACCGAGCAATCATTAGGCCATTACTCATGAAAACGCCCTATGAATTATACAAGGGAAGAAAGCCAAATATTTCCCATCTTAGAGTTTTTGGCTGCAAATGTTTTGTGCATAATAATGGGAAAGACAATTTGGGAAAATTTGATGCAAAATCTGATGAAGGCATCTTTTTAGGCTATTCATTGCGCAGCAAAGCGTATAGAGTTTTTAACAAACGAACCTTAAGTGTTGAGGAGTCCCCTCATGTTGTATTTGCAGAGAATAATACTTGCTTGGCGAGAAAGGATTTCTGTGATGATCTTGTAGGTACACTTGAGAAGATGTCATTGGATGATAAGGAAGAAGAAGATATGCAAGACAACCTATGGAAGAAAGGAGGCACTTCAATCAAACCTACACCTCAGCAAGAAATGGAGGCTACACCTCAGCAAGAAATGGAGGCTACACCTCAACAAGAAGAACCAAGCCCAGAGGAAGACGTGCAAGAAATAACGGTTGATATCAACCAACAATTACCTAGAGCATGGCGAGAGTCCAAAGATCATTCCCTTGACACAGTAATAGGTGATATCAAACGCGGAGTAAGTACTCGAAATTCTCTTAGAGACAATATAGGGCACATTGCATTTGTTTCACAAATTGAGCCCAAAACCATTTCAGAAGCAATTAATGATGAACATTGGACCTTGGCTATGGAAGAAGAGCTAAATCAATTCAAACGTAATGATGTTTGGGAATTGGTTCCTAGGCCGATTGATCATTCAATAATTGGCACGAAATGGGTGTTTAGAAACAAACTAGAAGAAAATGGCATAATAACTAGAAACAAAGCTAGGTTGGTAGCAAAAGGTTACAATCAAGAAGAAGGAATTGACTTTGAAGAAACATATGCACCTGTTGCACGTTTAGAAGCTATTCGTCTTTTGCTTGCATTTGCATCATCTATGAATTTCAAACTTTATCAAATGGATGTCAAAAGTGCATTTCTAAATGGCTTCATCCAAGAGGAAGTATATGTTGCTCAACCTCCTGGCTTTGAAGATCATATCTTTCCCGATCATGTTTTCAAACTCAAGAAAGCACTCTACGGTCTCAAACAAGCTCCAAGAGCTTGGTATGAACGTTTGAGTAAATTTCTTTTGGATAATGGATTCAATAGAGGGAAGGTTAACACCACCTTATTCATTAAAAATAAACATCAAAACATTCTTTTGGATCAAATTTATGTGGATGATATTATTTTTGGTGCCACTAATGAGTTTTTGTGCAAGGAATTTTTTAACATGATCACCAGTGAGTTTGAGATGCCCACGATGGGTGAGTTGACATTCTTCCTCGGTTCACAAGTCAAACAAATGAAAGAAGGAACATTCATCTCCCATTCCAAGTATTGCAAGGAATTGCTCAAGCGCTTTGAAATGGACAACTCCAAGCAAATGGCCACACCAATGAGCACTTCCATACATTTAGACAAAGATGAGAAAGGTATTGAAGTTGATATTAAGAAATATCGAGGTATGATCGGATCACTTCTTTAGCTTACAGCAAGTAGGCCGGATATCATGTTTAGTGT
Organism: Turnera subulata; assembly: GCA_028386065.3. Classification (NCBI taxonomy): domain Eukaryota; kingdom Viridiplantae; phylum Streptophyta; class Magnoliopsida; order Malpighiales; family Passifloraceae; genus Turnera; species Turnera subulata. Next base: position 271,407 of record JAKUCV010006273.1, read on the forward strand.
TTTCTTGTGTGCAAGGTTTCAATATTGTCCTAAAGAGTCTCATCTTAAGGCGATAAAACGAATAATGAAATACCTTGTAGGCACAATAATTGTTGGATTGTGGTATCCAAAAGGCACTACACATCATCTTGTAGGTTATTCCGATTCTGATTTTGCAGGCTGCAAATTAGATCGAAAAAGCACTAGTGGAACATGTCATTTGCTAGGTAGCTCTTTAGTCTCATGGTTTAGTAAGAAACAAGCTAGTGTTGCATTGTCTACCACCGAAGCAGAATATATTGCCGCTGGAAGTTGTTGTGCACAAATTCTTTGGATGAAACAACAACTAAAAGATTATGGCCTAAGCCTTAGTCATGTGCCTCTTAAATGTGATAACACAAGTGCCATACGGTTGACCAAGAACCCTGTTCTTCATTCTAGAATAAAACATTTAGATATTAGGCATCAATTCATCAAGGATCATGTTCTCGAGGGAGATGTAGCTATTGAATTCGTTGAAACAAAATCTCAACTAGCTGACATCTTCATAAAACCCTTAGACAGAGAGTCATACTTTCGAATTCGAAACTGGGCATACTTGACTCTACATTAATGTAATCTATGCATTCTTTACATATCTCCTTTTTGAACATTACTGACTTGAGCGTCGGAGGCTCCCCTAATTTTGCTTTGCAGGTACTCCCCTTACTAAAGGCAACAAGATAGGGAGAATAAACATATAGACATGTATAGGCGTAAAATCATATGTTACACTCGTCCCAAGCTTCACCTATTTCTTACATAAGCACTTCTCAACCTCTTCTTCTCATTATTTCTTTTTGCTAATGCCAAAAAGGGGAAGAGGATAAGAAGAAGTATATGCATCAAGATAGGGGGAATCATTATTTGAAAAATATAGGGGAAATTATTGTGTTATAAATTGGCATATGCTTCTAGCTGTTTGTCATTATCAAAAAGGGGGAAATTGTTAGAACTCATGGTTCATTACAGGTTTTGATAATCGACAAACCAAATCAAGACCCTAACAAAGATGAAGCAAAAAGAAATCAAGCAAAGAAGTGCTCAATCAATCATTGAAGTGTAAAGAAGAGCAAGAAAGAAGAGTTAGATTCATAAATTGTACAAGGTATAACACTCAACTCTTCTAGGACATTAGCTCAAAATTAAATGAACTTTGCTCATGCATCACATAACTCTTGGTTATTCACAAAAACGTTTTCTGAGTAAATAACATCGATGTTGTGTTTTCAAACATCGATGTTCTGCCTTCAAAACAAATTTCCAAAACATGCAGTAGGCAAATAACATCGATGTTGGCATCCCAAACATCGATGTTCTAATGACCGTTCCATTTGAAAATATGTTTTACATGAGCATAACATCGATGTTGTAAAATTAAACATCGATGTTCTTCAACGGTCAGTTTTAATTGTTTTTTCACAGAAGCAAAATAACATCGATGTTGTCTTTGGAACATCGATGTTCTTCAAATTGGTTCTTAAACTCATTTTTTACAGAAGCAAAATATCATCGATGTTGGTTTTCAAACATCGATGTTCTTCACATGATGCCTTAAAGCACTTTACACAGAATCACAATAACATCGATGTTTTAGTTACCGTTAGCCTAAAATTCAAATTTAATGGGCACAACATCGATGTATACCTTTAAACATCGATGTTTTAGCCGTTGAGCAGACAACTTTTCAGCACCCACTATGTTTTGTTTAAAGCTGTTTTCTTGGGTGCATTTCAAATGGCTCCATAACTTTTCAGAGCTACAAATTGAGCATTTTCAGCTCTGATTAAGGACCAATCAACTCTCTACATTCAAGCATTTATTTCATACATTCATCAAAACTTTTATTGAGCCAATATCCTGTTGAGGATTTGAGAGTTGCCCTTTCATAGCTTAAATTCTGTAACTCATATCTACTCTTGTGTTAGCTTTTGTTTGAGTGTTAGTATTGTTATACACCTTAAGGGAGGTTAGTTCCTTTGTTGAGATTCATAGGAAGAGGGTATCTCTTCTTGTGTGAGAAGTCTTGAAGTGAGGCATCTTCAAGCAAGAGATTAGAGTTTCTTGTGACTAGAACTCTAGGTTGTAACGGTTTGTTAAGCACCCGTAAGCTTAACACTAGATAGTGAAATCTTCAAGTGAGAGTTGAAGGACTGGATTAGCCACAAATTAGTTGTGTGTGAACCAGTATAAAAATCTTTGTGTCCTTCAATCTTTCAATTCCGCAATTATTTCCTGCTTATTTTGTTTTAATCCGATAAACGCTATTCACCCCCACTCTAGCGTAGGGCTATTGTTCTAACACCTCTCTACCTCTGAAATGCCTTCAGGGAACGTCCCATCCTTGAGGTATCCCAAGATGTCTTTGTACCATGGATCCCCGTCATCATCATTCATGGTCTGGCTGTATGAAGGTTGACTGAGTTCTGCAGTAGTGACAGCTATGATGGCAGCATCGGTGGGAGGTAAGTCTTTCAAATAATCCTGGAACCAAGGTTCACCCGTCCCTTTCGCCTGAATAAAGGAAGGACAACGCCTTTTCTGAATCATCAGAGGCAATATGATAGCATTATTTGGCATTCCCCACCATTGAGGAGAGCGTAGCCAAAGCATTAGCAAATTGATTCTCTCTCCTAGGCACATACTGAAAGTCAATCTCTTCAAACCGAGAGGATAATGCCTTTACATGCTCATGATAAGACATTAGTCTTTCTTCTTTGATCCTTCATTCTCCCATGGCTTGAAATATCACCAGAGCTGAATCCTCAAGTACTTTAATTCGTTTTATCCCCAAGTTCAATGCTAAACCCAAGCCAATGGCACATGCTTCATATTCGGCCACATTGTTGGTGGCTTCAAATTCTAACTTGCAGTAGATTGGGTATGTTACTCCATCAGGAGATATAAGGATTATGCCTGTTTCGAAACCTCGAGAGTTAGCTGCTCCATCAAAATGCATCTCCCACATTGGTGCTTCCAAGTTCATCACTTCCTCAACGGGGAATTGTGGCTCGAATTTCTCATCTCCATCTACCGGTTGTGAAGCTAGAAAGTCAGCTATGGCTCCTCATTTAATGGCCTTCTGAGATACAAATCTGATGTCAAATTATGATAGGATTGCCACCCATATGCTTGTACGGCTACTTGGTACTGGCTTCTCCAATAGATATTTGATAGGATCCATTCGGGAAATGAGCAAAACTTCAAAGGAGATAAAGTAATGCCGAAGCTTTTGGCAAGCCCAGGTCAAAGCTACACAGGTCTTTTATACCAAATTGTAGTTTAACTGATACCCATTGAACTTCTTGCTCAAATAATATATGGCGGTCTCAACGCGTGAATCCGGCAAATATTGAGCTAACTTGGCACCCATGGCTTCTTCTATGATGGTCAAATATAATAGCAATGGCTTCCCTTACCTAGGAGGCTGGAGTACTGGAGGGTTGGATAGGTATCTCTTAATTTTTTCAAAAGCATCTTGGCATTTGTCATCCCATCTTATAGGAACTCCTTTCTTAAGCAACCGATGGATAGGTGCACAAATGCTAAAAGTTGAGCAATGAAGCGGCTGACATATTGAACTCTCCCCAGAAAACTCCGGACTTCCTTCTCGTTCTTTGAAGCTGGCATCTCTTGAATGGCCTTGATCTTGGTAGGATCTACTTCAATACCTCGTTCGCTTACCATGAATCCCAATAGCTTTCCTGCTTGGACACCAAAGACACACTTTTGGGGATTGACTCTCATGCCGAACTCCCGACATCTCTCGGAGAATTTTTTTCAAGTTAATCACATGGGATTCTCGGGTTTCTGATTTCACAATCATATCATCAACATAGACTTCTACTTCCTTGTGCATCATATCATGTAAGAGCGTAGTAGCCATCCTTTGATATGTGGCCCCGGCATTGACGAGACCGAAGGGCATAACCTTGTAACAGAACATCCCCCATTCGGTGCGGAATGATGTCTTGTGTTTATCCTCCGGCGCCATCTTCACCTGATTATACCCCGAAAAACCATCCATGAAGGATAATAAAGCATGTCCAGCCGTAGAATCTACTAAAAGATCAATGTGGGGTAGGGGAAATTCCTCTTTAGGACAGGCTTTGTTCAAATCCCGATAGTCCACACACATCCATACTTTCCCATCCTTCTTCGGGACCGGGATGATGTTAGCTAACCATTCGGGATACTCAATTACTTCCAAAAATCCGGCCTTAATTTGTTTCTCTACTTCTTCTTTCACCTTTAAGGCCCATTGTGGCTGAAGGCGGCGAGCTTTTTGCTTCACGGGCCGGGCGTTGGGGAGCATAGGAATCCGGTGCTGAGCTATGGCTGGGTCGATTCCCGGCATATCTTCATAAGACCAGGCAAATACATCCACATACTCTCGGATTAGGGCTGTCAAATCTTCTTGGATGGGACTTTCGAGAGCCGCACCAATCCTTGTGATCTTTGGGTCATCGTTAGTTCCCAAATTGATTTCGATTGAATTCGGGAGTTCATTCATCTCATTACATTCACATGTATTATGCATGCAATAAATATTATCACAGAAAGAATCCAAGTAAGCGAAAGAGTGCCACGTTTCATTACTACAGGATATGAATACATCGTCATCTTCCACTGATTTGGAACAGGAAAAGCTAATGCTAATAAGCTTTTTGTCTAATCCATCGGCTAAATCTTCAGATTCATCATCTGATTCAGATTCACTCTCGGAGCCGGTTGTCACAGAAGAATTCTCGTCCATTGCACTTTCAAAAATAATACATGTCTTCTGCCAATCCCAGTTATGACCCATGTGCTTGATATCATGAGTGATTCTTTGTGCAAAATTTCTTCTGCCGGTTTTTGAATCAACATCTATCATGAAACAATCTTCGTTTTCAACCCATCTTGCAGAACTGATCTCCCCGCTTTGGTCCCTTTGGGTCAACATGATCTCTTCCCGATCCATCGAGCTTCGAACCTTATGACACATCCGAAAACGTTTCTCAATGGCGTGCCCAAACATGTAATGGGGCCCACTAAGTTTTGGCTTTGGACATTGCAGCAGGTCGCCCATTGTGCACTTCTTGGGCAATTCTTCTAAAAATATCCGAGAGGGGAAAGGATCTACGTCAGGCTGCTCAAGGTCTGCCTTCTTAAACAACCGAGTTACTGGGAACAAGGACAAGTGGTCCAAGTTCCAATTTCCTTCTTGCGTCTCTACGGCCCCCAATGAACTTCCTATCCTCCTAAGCTTTTCTCCTTCTCCTTTAGGTCCTTCTATCTCCATGCCGCCATTTCACATTCTTCCGCTACTTCTCGTACTGTCGCGCGGCATGTCTTGTCCCCCAATACTCCCAGGGGACCTGGTCCTTCCTCGTTCGGATGTCATCAAAGGTTTTTCCACCATTGATAGAGATTTCTTCGTCGTGGCTAATTTGGAGGGATCTTCTTCACTCATGTTGCTCTAGATTGAAAGTGGTAGCAAAGTATACAGGTTCCGGGTACAAAAGCGAGAAAAGGTTCCAGGGTCTTTTCCTCCAGGGCGTGTAGAGATGAACGGGGCACTCAATTCGCATTTACTTGAATCACAATCACCCAAAATGCACATAACACTTATTGATTCATCATGCATGAGATGCTTAGGGTATGCAGCTGGTTGGGCGCTAAAAAGACGGCCGCTAAGAAATAGTTTGGCCTACTCACATGTGATAAAAGATATCGCGTGAGGTCCGAGGCCCGTTAATCCCTATCATCGCATGAGCAGCGAGAAACCGGTTCACACAAGCCACTATCTCTTAAGGAAAGCATTGTAGCGGACTTGGATTCCCTGGCCCTCTTATGGTAGAGGCTTCACAACATTTGGCATGAATGCAGGGTACTTATGATGATACATAAAAAGGCATACAAAACTCAATTATTGCACAAAGTTTCTTGAACCCACTACATCCCCAGCGGAGTCGCTACCTGTGAATACCTGACCCAAAATTACTTGGGCCTATTCACCTATTTCCTTACACCTTCTTCCTCGGGTCAATTCCATGTCATTGGAGTCGCCACCTAAGTTTTATTAGGGACAAAACTTAGGAAAACCCCTGGAATGACTCCTTAGGCAACCGGTCATGGCAAACCAAAGACATGGGATCGGGAGTTCGTCACGGATGGGAAGGTGTTAGGCACCCATCCGTGTTGGGTCGAAACTTTGTGCAAAAGATGAGAAGAATATGCCTTGTGCTAGTGTGCAAGAGTGATCGGGGTCAAAGCCACGTAGTTCTAACATCAGCATCACAACAATCACATCATCATCAACATCAACATCACAACAGAAAGAAAGGGATCAGAATTACCTCTTGTAGCCCTCCTCTAGCTCCTTGACTTGGGTTGTATCTTCCACCCGATTTCTTCACACACCTAAACTCTATCTTGAAGCTCTTCTCAATTCCTCACTTGCTGTCTTCAATGGATGATGCTACCCACGAAATTTCTCCAGAGTTTCGCCTATAGAACTATTTCTAAGCTTGGAGAGATAGAGTTTCTCCAAGCTTCAAAGCTTTAGGAAGAGTGTTTGTGTAATAGAATGTGTGTCCCCAAATGTGAGAGGGGAGGTTCCTATTTATAGTGTTCTGGGCTGCCTAGGGTCGCGAACATCTTAATGATCGTAGTAATGGCTGAAAATCTGCACAAAAAACGAGTAGAATCAAATCGCGGTCGAAAATCAGGGGAAAAATGCGTCCCAGGGTATGCATGGTCATGTGTGGAAAACCGCCCAGGCCCGGCCGTCATCCCGAGATGACCGCCCGCGCCTACGCATTTCCACCGTACTTTCCATTTTTGCTCCCGATTCTCCCCTAATTCCTCCCTGATTGATCTTACCGCGTAATCAACCCTTAGATTGCCTAGGATCTTCTATTTTCTAGATTATTACTCCCCCCAAACGTCTCTCAATCAACCAATCACACATCGTCTTCCTATTTCAAGCCTAAGTCATACCAAAAACACTTTCGCTATTAAGGAAGGATTCAACTCTGATTTTCCACGAAAATCAGAGCTAAATTTGTCTGCAAGCAAGGTGTTAGTGGGCTATGCTACTCTGGAGAAAGTCTACATTCTATCAAATTGGGCTCTTACATTTTCCTTCAACCCAAAAATAAGCATAATTGGATTTTAATGAATAAATAAGGCCCAAGCTCAATAGAACATAATACATTGTAGCAGTTTAGTCCCTAACATGATTAAATTACTTTGTTGTACGTAAGGGACTCAATCACCACAATGTATAAACTTTCTTGGGTCAAATTTGGGTGTTCACAAAGTGCAAATTTTTTTCCTACCTATAATAATAAAAGAATATTTTATTCAAATCACAAAGGAAATTATTACTAGCCATTTCAAATGGATATTATGCTGAAATAATAAGTAAAAGAGATACTGAATATCTCTACAGTATAAAGGCTACTACGACAGGTAACAAATAAGTTGTGAAAAGATTACCTATGTTATCCTTTAGATCATACTATATAAATATTCGAGTCAATAAAAATTATCATGTCTGGCCTGAAGCTGGCACACAACAGCCTGAAGCTGATACACAACAGCCTGAAGCTGTCACCAGCCTAAAACTAGCAAATAATGTTTACTAAATTATTAAAATACATAGTTTACGCAGCCTGAAGCTGATACCAAATAGAAGTTGACTTAAGGATTTCTTGTTTGGCATGACCGGTTGGGCCATCCCGGATCAATAATGATGTGTAGAGTTATTGAAAGTTTATTTGATCATTCATTGAAAAAACCAGAAGTTTTTACAATTCAATGAATTTTCATGTGTTTGCTTGCTGCTGAGAAAAATTAATTTTTCGGCCTTCTTATGATAAGGTTGGCCTAGAATCACCAAAAAGTTTTCAAATAATTCAGGGACATGTACACGGACTAATAAATCCACCATGTTGACCATCTAGGTAATTTTGTGGTTTTAATCGATGCATCGACTAGATGGTCTATTGTGTGCTTATTAGATGCAGGTTGGCATTTTGCGTGCTTATTTTAATAAATAAGCCAATTACGGGTACACATCCCTAATTATTTTATAAGATTATATGTCTTGATAATACTGATGTATTCCTTCAATGGTTAATGTATATCATTGGAAATAATGGTTGAACATTCTGTAGCTTATGTTCGTGCCCAAAACGATCTGGGTGAATCGCTTATTGAATATTTCCAATTAATTGGAAGACCATTGCTAATGAGATGTTACTGCTTGAGAATATGGTATTTTACATGCAGCCAACAAGCTATCATAAGATCTCCCCATTTAATTGGTTCTTGGTCACGAACCTAATATCTCCTGTCTTCGGACTTTTGGTTATGCACCAATTGCTCCACCATAGGGAACTGAAGTGGGTGCTCAAAGAAGAATGGGAATATAAGTTGGGTATGAATCTCCATCAGTTATAAAATAATTGAAACCATCAACTGGAGATTCATTTATAGTAAGAATTATTTATTGTCTATTTGATGAAAGTGTTTACCCAACATCAGGGGGAGAAAATAATTAGCTGGATCATGAGCCTAAATCTATTGATGAATGTCGACATAGAAATGATTGGCCAAAATGGAGATACGTAATTAAGGCTCAGTTAGACTCACTCATGAAGCAATAAGTTTTTGGGTCTGTAGCCCTATGAGAACCAGATCCAAAATCACTTTGGCCTTCTCACCCATTCCTTTCATCTTCTTCCTCGAGTCAATCCCAGGTCATTGGAGTCACCATTTAAGTTTTAATAGGGACAAAACTTAGGAAAAACCCTCAAATGAATCCTTAGGCAACCGGTCATGGCGAACCAAAGACATGGGATCAGGGGTTCGTCACGGATGGGAAGGTGTTAGGCACCCATCCATGTTGGGTCGAAACCATGTGCAGTTGAAAAAAAAAGTGTGCCTTGTACGAGTGTGCAAAAGTGTGGAAAACAAAGAAAGGCGGGTGAAGAAAACTTGGCTTGCATCCTGTTGTGAAGTCGAGACTACCTACTGTGAACGCCCAAATTTGACGCACGAAAATTTTATTAAATTAGATTTCGTACATGTGTAGACTTAGGATCAATGGGATAATTTGGTCCAAGGTTCAAGCATAATATGAATTTAATTTAGTGAAATTAATGTATTTTAATGACCTAAGCCGTAATACAGTTAAATCCTAGGATTAATGTGATGATTTAACCTTAGGATAAAACATATAATAAGGTTTATTTGCATTAAAATACATCTTCTTGGGGTCCATTAGTTGTTTTTGACCCAATAATAATGAGATGATTTATTTGTTGGGTTAAGAATGAGTTTGAGGGTCCAAATTAATTCCCCAGAGTTTGTCCAGCCCATTAACACTTTGCTTACAGATCAGTTTTAGCTCTGATTTTCATGAAAAATCAAAGTTAATTATCATTTAATTAGATTTCGTGTTTTTGGTATGATTTTGGGTGTTAATGTATAATTAATCAATTATGGAATGATTTAGCAGAATGCTAATCAATTAATTGAGTGATTCTGGGTTAACTGGGGTTTTATTACGCGGTAGGATCAAATCAGGCCTGAATTAAGGGGATTGGAGGCTCGAAAAGGGAAGAACGAGTGACACGCGGGGTGACCGGCGATCCTCTTGCTGCAACCGCCTACTGCCGGGCATCCACACATGACCGCCATCATATGCAGTGGATGACCGCCGGCAATGGCAGTCATCGCTCTCCAGAATCCCTGATTTTTGTTTTTTTTTCGATCCTACGCGGTTTTGGACCAGATTATCGGGCATAATCTTCACCATTATGCAGGTCCATGCCCCCAGGCTTCCCAGAACACTGTAAATAGGACCCCTCAATAACATTTCAAAGGAGACAACATTCTTCACACACACACACCCATAAGTTCTTGTTGCTTGGAGAAACTATACTTCTCCAAGCTTGGAAATATTTTCTATGGCAGAAACTCTGGAGAAATTTCGTAGGGAGCATCAACAATAGTCTAGTAAGGAGAAATCAAGAAGAGGAACAACCATAGAGCTAAGAAGTGGCAAGAAGGTGGGTATAGAACTCGATCCATTACAAGGAACTAGAGGAGGGCTACCCGAGGTGACACTAAACTCTTGTTGATTAATTCTCGCTGATTATATGATGATGCTTTTGATAATGTAAGTGGCCTCTGTGTGCCATGTTTAGAACTACGTGGCTTTAACCCGGATCACTTGGGTATGTAGGCAGTCTCGGTTTCACAACGGAATGCAAGCCAAGTCTTTTTCTCCCCCTTCTTTGTTTTCCACACTCTTGCACACTCGCACAAGGCATACACTTCTCTTCGATTGCACAAAGTTTCGACCCAACACGGATGGGTGCCTAACACCTTTCCATCCGTGATGAACCCCCGATCCCAAGTCTTTGGTTTGCCAGGTCCAGTTGCCTACAGAGTCATTTAAGGGTTATTCCTAAGTTTTGTCCCTAATAAAACTTAGGTGGCGACTCCAATGACATGGGATTGACCCGAGGAAGAAGGAGATAAGGAATATGTGAGAAGGCCCAAGTGATTTTGGGTTGGGTTCTCATAGTTGGCAACTCCAATGGGAAGTAGAAGTAGTGGGTTTAAGAAACATTGTGCACTCATTAAGTTTTGTGTGCCTTTGTACGTGTCATCTGAAGTGCCTTGCATTCATGATGGTTGCTGAGAAGCCTTTACCGTAAGAGGGCGAGGGAATCCAAGTCCACCACATACTTTCTTTAAGTGATGGTGGCTTGCATGAACCCGTTTCTCGATGCTTAGCAATGATGGGGATTAACTGGCCTCGGACCTCACGTAATATCCATTATCACATGTGAGTAGGTCAACCTATTCCCTAGCGGCAACCTTTTGGCCCCCAACCAGCTACATACCCTGAGCATCTCATGCATTTTGAATCATTAAGTGGTACTTGCATTTGTATGGATCTTGTTGTGTAGTGTACATACATATTATATCTGGTTTTTTTGGGATCCGAATCTATGCATACGTGGGGTTTGAGGAAGGAAAAAAAGAGGGGTAATCATCCATGGCTATCAAAGGGAAAGAGACACTCCATATCTTCAAGTGGTGACTAACCAGAATTCAGAAGAGACTCATTTTGTGATAATTGAGTGGATGTCCAATTACCCTAAGAACTTGAGAAATTAGGATTGCATCACATATGTCATTATGCATTGATTTTTAGAAAAATGAAATACACCGAGTCAAGAGTCATCCCATGTTCCACCCCTTTTACTCAAACCTTTTGTTATTAACTTTCTTCTTTGAGACCACCCAAACAAGGCACTCAAGGCCACTTCTTTACTTTGGCAGTAAGGAGAAACCATGAACAATGAGCATGCTAACCAACCAAGGGGTACCACCGGCACAAGAACGGGCCCAAGGGGTGAACCGACTGGGGATGAGTTTCCAATTTACGAAGACCGAAGCCTTCAACAAGAGAAGGAGGTACAGTCAATGTTCCGGGCCCTGATGAGAAAATTAGAAGAAACAATTCTCCGGCGAGTCCTACTAGGGCAACCACTCGCCCAAATAGCCATGAAGCAGTTTCGGGAAGCCATGGGGCAGTATGCACTTGTTGAAGACGTGATAAGGGGCATCCAACTCCAAAACGCCGCACTTACTCAGGAAAGCATCAAGGCGAAAGATAGTCTTTGGTAATGCATTAGGGAGTTGAGGGGAAGCAAATGGGATGATTGGGGCAACATTTCAAGATTCGAGGAACATTCAAAATCACAAGATGACATGATGGCTAATGAGAAAGATGAGGCAGCCCCGAATTTGAGGATGAGACAGTGATGGTCGAAGCCCAACGTGATGGTCCAAAGGAAACTATCACTTTAGTCCCACGAAGGAAGCTTGTGTATCCAGACAAGATTGAATGGGTAATGGAGAAGGACATCTAGGGTTATCAATTGGGGAGACAAGAAGGTTTTGGGTTTTAGAATATCAAGTCTATTTTTCTTTTTCAATAAAAGGGGTCAAAGTCTGTCCTTGTTTTCTTTACCCTGAAAAATTATTATTTAGTTGTTGTCCTCAATGTCCTTGTCTTTCCCATTTATGAATATAATGCTTTGAGCCTTACCAGAATTTATCAACTTAGCTTGGGAATCATGAAATGAACTACGAAAGCCTGATCCAGCAGACCAAATTTGTTAAAGTGTTCTATCTCAAATTAATAAGTCTGGCTTGTATAACCATTTCCTCGAGGAAAAGAAAAAAAAAAAAAAGGGATATGTTCTTCACAACCAATGTGTCACTCCAATCACTTTTTTTGCTATACAATGATTAGACATTATTTCTGCTGGTATGTAGGTAACTCTGTTAATGAGCCCGATCTAAATGAATTTTGATTCCTAAGCGAAGTTAATGGAAGATGATAAGGTTTAAGTTTGGGGTACCTCCTATTAAAGAAGCATCCCTAGTTCTTTAAAGCATTATTCTCGGCCTTTCCCGGATCATATGGTCAAGAAAGATCAACACCAAGCTATCTCCGGAAGTCGCCACCATGAGGTGCAAAATTTGGAACTCGCCACCATGCAATCGTCACCTTTTTAAAATGAAAAAATAAAGAAAAAAGAGAAGAATGAAGAAAGAGAGGGGGAACCAGCCGCTAGATTGAAAACCCGAAAGGGCGATCTAGGCAAAAGTTAGGACATGCCTGCTAGGTTGAAAACCAGAAAGGGCGGCCTAGGGAAAAGTTATGGCGAATGAAGTTTGGGACATTTGGGGCATGCTCATGTTCATAGGAATCTTTACTTTGAAACTACTACTTGTGATATACCTCAGCCAAGGGAGACAGGCATCTTATGTGGCTTTGTGGAAACCCATTGAATCAAACACCTAACCCATCCCGACACTTATGACTCGTGACTTGATGAATTTTAAATATTGCATACATGTTTACATCTCACGAATAGGAAAGTTAGCACGCATACATACAAAATAGAGAGTAATCTTACCTAAGTACATAAGTCTAGAACGTAGGACATGCACACACGTATACTAGGAAAGTGTAGAATCATAAAAGTACATGTGTCTAGGCACAACAAGTGCGCATACATGCATAGAAGGGGATAGAGGAGAAGTTTCATCAGGACGCACACATATAGGTGATAGGTCATACACATATCAATCAAGACCGACTCCTCTTGCTCCAGAGTTGGCGAGCCGGCCGAGTGCATTCCGGAACAATATCCTCAGAGTCACCTGAAGAGGGATCAATGGGATGAGAAGTCGGCTGGGGGGCAGAAGAAGTCACAAAAGGTCTAGAAGGACGAGTATTCTGAGGCAACGGCTCAGGGCAAGCATATCCTCCCTCTCTCACACAAGAAGTCAGCTACCGTATCCGAATGGCCTGGGCTATCAGATTCGCCGTGGCCCGTCCAAGCAACGTCCAAAGTTGAGAAGCCTCAGCAACTGGGACCTATTACATGGGGAAATCAATCAGGCTATGGGAAGAGAGAAGATTTCTGGTGAAGAATAGTCAAGAAGATACCGTGGTAATGTCAGCCCGGAATGGTGGAAAGTCAGGAGGAAGATCCTTAGAAAAAATGGCACCCGACCACACCTATATGAGTCATCAAAAGTCTCATAGTCGGCCTCACACATAGCAAGAATAGGACCGGATACAGGAGAAGATGCCTTAGAGCCCTTTCTCCTTTCTGGAGTAGAACTCTAGCGGGATGGGCCCGCACTAGTAACTGATCCTCCGGCTTCCAGGGTAGTCAATGGTGGCATCAAGTGTGTCTTGATAAAGGATGAGTAGTCACCAGAAAGGGCTAGGTTGTCAGCATGATGATCCAAGTAGTCACCTGCGGCGGCCTCACCCCGTTCATTAATATCCCGCAAATAGATTGGTGGATCAAGCGGTATCAGTGATTCCCTATAGTTTGTGCACAAACACAGTCCCCAAGAAACCATACCATCACGTTAGGGTAACCTATAGGATAGCGGCAATGTTCCATCGCCAAGGTCCAAGAGTCGATCCTCTCCCATCTATCCCGGTAAGCTGAAAAAGGAGAAAATTGAACCTGCCACCAAATGCTTGGTAAGACATTACCAACGGAAATCTATCATAGAACAAAAGATGAAGAAAGAGGGATACCTTGCCTAACATGGCAACCTGATCTATATAATGATGGGCCCACACTCAGTCATGAGCAAGGCTCCTAGTCCTGCGACTCGGGGATCCCCAACGGAGAGAAACTGGCCACACTTCCTCCCCAAGCGGCAGCTTCAGAGCGGACAGTCCAAGGTACTCTCGACCCCATACCTATTCGGGACATCTGAATTAATAAATGGAGAAGTAACCAAGTATGATAGTATGACAAAAATGCAAGGTATACCAGGAAAAGTGAGACATCTCTCGATAGACATTCACGAAGCCTACCAATGCCCAGTCAATCCGTGGCATGTCTAAGTGGATGAGCGATGCCAATAAGTCACATTGAACCCGATCACCGCCGGAAGCAAAAAGGGACCTACTCATGCTAACCAATATCAGGCCACGAGCCCGCTTCTCGACCATCCCAGGATAGTGAGGGCCCAACAAAGCATCCTGTAACCACTTGGGTGACACCTTACATGTGCGAACCCAATCGGGGGCAAGTCCCACCAATTCCTGGAAAAGATCAAGACCTAGCTGCTGATGAAACATAACCGGATCGCCTTGGAACAAAAGCCCGGTAATGTGAGTGAAATCCGAAGGAGTCATTGTCATCTCACCATAAGCAAAATGGAAAGTATTGGTGGTATCCCACCATCTCTTGCCTAAAGCTGACACGGCTTGCAGATCGACCCTGTCCCCTTGAAAATTGCAAAAGAAGTACCACAATCCGATCCTCCTAATAATATCTTGAATGGGCTTATTCTGTTTCACATGATCAAGGATGAGTTGGCGGGCATTAGCCCCGGCATGATTCCGTTTCCTGTCCTTCGAATCCTGCATAGATACATCAAAAGATGTCAATTCCTGCACCCAATCCAAGTTCAGCAAGACCAAATCAAGATCAAATACATCAGGACGTGCATTATGAGGATGGGATTACAGACTTGCATCATGCATTCCAACATCATAGCATGGTTTTTATTACGGATCAAAACACAAGAAAGTCACAAAAATCCACCCCAGTAAAACGTGGAATTGGCCAAAATTTGGACAAGCTCATCCATACCTGGTCACCTAACATCAATCCCATGCATTCTCAATGTCGAAACAACGTCCAAGTCATTCGGAATCCCCAAATTTCACCAAGAACCCAAAACCCCCAATTTGAGCAGAACCTTAATATGTGATTTCTTGTGTTTAGTTCATGGAATAGACATAGGGGAAAGCATTATAGACATCCTAGAGGCATTCTTAAGCATTCAAACACAACATGCACTGCATAAATTCGAATTCAAGGGGCATATGGGCATGTACTTGAATTTGCAATCAAAGTGAGGATCTAATGGATTTACGGGTTTAAGAAATAACTTACTAGGACTTTATGGAGCTGAGAGGAGATGTGCCTATCCGGGGATTTCAACAACAAGCTTGGATTCTCCTCCGAATTGGACTTTGGGCGATACTTCCCGCAATTTAGGAAGGTTCGATGATGATAATGCCATGGATGAAGAATGAAAGAGATTGGGGAGTACTTTAGAGTGTTTTGGAGACAAAGGGAGAAGAGAAAATCGGGAGGATTTTGGGGTTTTGGGAGTGCTTTGAGTGAAATAAAAGAAGAGAGGAAGAAGAATGGGTTTTTAAACCCGCTAAGGGGTCGGCGGTCATGGCGTGAAGATCCCCAACCTTGGCGGTCATCCTTGCATGACCGCCACGTGCTGGCGGGCTTCCACGCATGACTGCTACCTCCCACACAGGCTCCCCTTCGATTTTTGCAGATCCCGCACCCTGGGTCCTAAATAATGGGATACATGGCATGAATTGAACTTACTTATGGGGTTCATTGTCTTTATTTTTGTTGGAATCTGAGACTAGGGGCACAGTACCCTGTTTTGTTTCGATTAACATATTTCAAGAGCACGATAAATCTCTAAAACCATAGTGAGATACTAGGGGCATCTACCCCACCTCTTGGTTTGTATGTCTCAAGGGACACGACACATTTAACTAGATGATATAGGGGCATGGGATCCAAACGACCATAAGACAACTTTTCCAAACCCGTGAGATCACGAGATAACCCCGAGAGCACAAGATATCTAGTAAATCCCGAGAGATGAGAGGACCCAATCGACCCAACCATGAGGAGACCTGCAAGGAAATAACGAGAAGACATAGACACACATCCGACCCAAACCTAAGTATATCAGTCAACCTAGTCTAGCCCATACCAATCCAATCAAAAGCCAAAGCCAATTCTTTGCAAAGAAAGGATCCAGTCAAACCCTGTGTGATGAATCCAGTTAAAAGCCAAAGCTCGGACTTTGCGAAGGGAGAATCTAGTCAACTCGAGAGATGAGAGAACCCAGTCAAAAGCCAAAGCCCGGCCTTTGCAAAGGAAAAAGCCCAGTTGTGAATACCCGACCGAAAATCACTTGGGCCTATTCACCTATTTCCTTACACCTTTTTCCTTCGGTCAATTCCATGTCATTGGAGTCGCCACCTAAGATTTATTAGGGACAAAACTTAGGAAAAACCCTCGAATGACTCCTTAGGCAACTGGTCATGGCGAACCAAAGACATGGGATCGGGAGTTCGTCACGGATGGGAAGGTGTTAGGCACCCATCCGTGTTGGGTCGAAACTTTGTGCAATAGATGAGAAGAATATGCCTTGTGCAAGTGTGCAAGAGTGTACCAAACAAAGAAAGGGGGGAGAAGAAGATTTGGCTTGCATCTAGTTGTAAAACAGAGACTGCCTACGTACCCGAGTGATCGGGGTCAAAGCCACGTAGTTCTAAACATGGCACTCACCGGCCACTTACATCATCAAAAGCATCATCATATCACAGCGACAGTCAATCAATAGAATCAGAACGAGTTACCTCTTTGTAGCCCTCCCCTCGCTCCTATGCGCTTGCCACTCCCGCATTAGAATCTGGGCAGAACTTCAACAGAGAATTTGGGGTAGAAGAAGAATGAATCGGCGTCTGGCTTGAACTGAAAAATTGTAGAGCTACTCCTTAGCTTTCCAGAGACACCAAAATCGGAGCAAACCGACGTCTACAACTCCAGTTGTGGTTGAAATACCGAGACTGCCTGCACTAGACTTCTCTCCTCGGGTTTGGTGCTTCTTCTCCACCGATTTGCTTGAATCCGACTCCTTCCTCCTCTTCTCTTGACCTAGTACTGCTACTGGTTCCTTACTTGATGCATCCCACGATATTCCACCAGAGTTTCTGCCTAAGAATATTTTCGTAGGCTTGGAGAAGTAGAATTTCTCCAAGCATTCAAAGCTTATAGGTGTGTGTGTAGAAAATGTTGATCCCTCTAAAATGTGTGTTAGGGGTCCTATTTATAGTGCTCTGGGAAGCCTTGAGGCGTGGACCTGCTTAATGGTGAAGATTATGCACGAAAATCTGGTCCAAAACTGCGTAGGATCGAAAAAAGAAACAAAATCAGAGATTTTCGAGGATCCTGGGCACTCATGACCGCCTTGGCCGGCGGTCATGTCTTGGATGGCAGCCATGGCCGGCGGTCATGGCCACAAGACAGCCTAGGCTTGGCTGTCATCCCGAGATGACCGCCGGGCCCTCCCGGTTTTGTGCGCTTTCCATTTTTTGCTCCCGAATTTCCCTAATTAAGGCCTGAATCGAGCCTACCGCGTAATCAACCCCCAATCAACCCAGAATCACTCAATTACTTGATTAGCACACCTCTAAATCATTCCATAATTGATTAATTACACATTAACACCTATTTAAGCCCAAAATCATATCAAAAACAAAAAATCTACTTAAATGATAATTAACTCTGATTTTCCACGAAAATTAGAGCTAAAATTGACCTGCAAGAAATGTGTTAATGGGCTGGACAAACTTTGGAGAAATGGTTTGGAGCCTTAAACTCATTTTTGACCCAAAAATAAATCATCTCATCATAATTGGGTAAGAAATAAATAAAAAGGCCCAAATGTATCTTACTGCCAATAAACCTTACTATAAATTTTATCCTAAGGTTAAATCATCTCATTAATCCTAGGATTTAAGTGCATAAAGGTTTATGTCATCAAAATACATTAATTCTACTAAATTAAAATTCATATTATGCTTAATCCTTAGACCAAATCATCTCATTGATCCTAGGTCTACACATATACAAATCCTAATTCATTAAAATTTTCGTGGGTCAAATTTGGGGGTTCACAGATGCCCCTCGTTGATGAGTCCTTAGAAGCTAAGGACGAAACAACGCGAGAAAGGAACAACCAAATTTGAATGACTGACGTTGGTGTTATGTACCATGGGTTGGAGCATCTCATGCTCCACCTCAGGAATCATCTCATCCCGAGGTTCCTTTTGGGATTTTCCTAGTCCCAAAAGTCATTAACAATGGGTCGACAAACCCGTTTAACTAGGGATATTATCTACCTCCCATAGGAAATTCTACATAAAAGGGGTCTTTTGGGATTTTCCTGGTCCCAAAGGTCATTAACAAAGGGTCAACAAACCCGTGCTAACTAGGGACATTATCTACCTCCCATGGGGAGTTCTGCATCAAAGGGGTATTTTGGGATTTTCCTGGTCCCAAAGGTCATTAACAAAGGGTCGACAAACTCGTGCTAACTAGGGATATTATCTACCTCCCATGGGGAATTCTGCATCAAAGGAATGTTTTGGGATTTTCCTGGTCCCAAAGGTCATTAACAAAGGGTCGACAAACCCGTGCTAACTCGGGATATTATCTACCTCCCATGGGGAATTCTGCATCAAGGGGTCTTTTGAGATTTTCCTAGTCCCAAAAGATAACAGGAGACATCCTGTGGCTCATTTACATCATCCAAGTCGGGACGTCGTCCCTAAGACATCTACTCATCAACTTCTTCATCAATAGGGCATCTGGCCCTAGCAACTATCATAAAATGTACTCCTAGCTTAGGGACGTCTGCCCCTGGTAACTCTCATCAACTCCACTTCTAATCTAGGGGCATCTGCCCCTGCTCTCTCCCATCAACTTCATCTATCTTAGGGGCATCTGCCCCTAGCAACTCTCATTGGTTCTGTCTATCTTAGGGGCATCTGCCCCTAGTCTCCGGGGCATCTGCCCCTAACAACTCTCATCGACTCTACTTCTTAGGGGCACCTGCCCCTTGTACAATCAAATAAAAACTCGGGCAGCTATGCCCCATGATGCAATCAGCAATACAGGCAGCTATGCCTTTAATATTAACAAATCAGGCAGCTATGCCCTCCATGCATTCAAATAAAAGCTCGGGCAGCTATGCCCCTTAATGCACTCAACAATTCATGCAACTATGCCTTTAACGTTAACAAATCAGGCAGCGATGCCCTCCATGCGATTAAAGTAAAAACTTAGGCAGCTATGCCCTTCATGCAATCACACTGGAAAACACGGGCAGCTATGCCCTTCGTGCATTCAAATTCAGAAACTTGGGCAGCTATGCCCTCCATATGATCGAATAAAAAAAACTCGGGCAGCTATGCCCTAAATGTGTTCAAAAACTCGGGCAGCTATGCCCCTGATGCATTCAATTAAAAAAAAAAAATTGGGCAGCTATGCTCTTCATGTTCAAAAACTAGGGCAACTATGCCCCTGATGCATTCAAATAAAAAATTTGGGCAGTTATGCCCTTAATGTTCAAAAACTAGGGCAGCTATGCCCTTTGTGCATTTATTCAAAGAAACATGGGCAGCTATGCCCTTAGGATCGGACATTGACTCTATTGGGGTAGCATGCCCCTAGCATCATTTCATAGAAAAGATTGGGTGTTGCAACTCATGTTGAGAAGCCCAGACCCATCAACAAAAGTTGGGGCTTACATCACCTTGAATGCCCAAACTCACACATCAACAATAGCTGGGGCTTACATCTCCTTGAATGCCCAAAACAACACACATCAACTTAAAAAAACAGGGCCTTACATCTTCTAAAGAATGCCCAAGACAACACACATCAACTTTTAAAAGAAACTGGGCCTTACATCTTCTGAAGAATGCCTAAGACAACATACATCAACTTTAAAAAAACTGGGCCTTACATCTTCTAAATAATGCCCAAGACAACACACATCAACTTTAAAAAAATTGGGCCTTACATCTTCTAAACAATGCCCAACATCAATTACTAACATCAGAAGCTGAGAGCCGTCGTGCCCCTAGAGTCTACAGGTGATCTACATCTCGAGTGTGGGGCATGGCATGCCCGTCATTCAACAGATATTGTTGTCTAAACACCCAGGCATGCCATGCCCCTCCAACCATCAACCATGGGAAATGTAAGTCTACATCAAGTACCGAATTTCTGATGTTGTCACCTCTGTTGACCATCTCCTCTCAATTAAGTCTACCTTGCCAAGGAATCTATATTCTACATGTAAATGATGCATGAGCATGTCTACAATGTGTTCATTTCTTCAATGCATGAAGGTGCTTCTAGCTTCTACATGTTTGTCTTTGGATGCAAGTGTCCCCTAATTATACAATGATGTGTTTGCCTCTCGAATGCAAGTCCTACATGGATGTGTGTGCCAATGTCATGTTTCTCCCCTCTTTTCCACTCCTCTGCTCAAATTTTTCCTCTCTTTATGTTTTCCTCTCTTCCTCTTCTTTCCTCTCTTCTTTTCTCTCGACTTCTCTCTTCTCGCCCCTCTCTTTTCTCTTCTTTCCTCGCCTCACCCTTTATCTATATCTCTCACCTTCTCTTCCATTCTCTCCTTATCTTATGTTCTCTCTTCTTTTTTTTTTCTTTTCTTCTCTTTCCCTCTCCCCTTTCCCTTTCAATGCAGATGCTGTCTACTTCTACATGTGTGTTTGAATGTGTGTGCTTTTTATCTAGACATATTGCATGTGAATGCCCCTAGTATGATGCATGAGCTTTTTGCAAATCATTCGAGCCAAGGGTAAAGTTAAGCGATTTTTAGAAAAAGCGAGTTATCCCATCAAAAACACAAAAGCTCCAAAGAGAAAGACGCCTAATGACCATGAAATCATTCATTTCAAGCTCTGCCTAGAGCCCAAGGGTGAACATTCCTTGTTGAAAAAAGTTTGACAGATGAAGACCCGTAAAGCGAAATCAATGGATAAGTGGATACCCCTTCAAAAAACAGATGGAGGAGATGTGCCTAGATGCTCGTTAATAACTATCCAAATGAATCGTCTTGAAAGTGAAGTCGTCTACCCCATGGATGCGCCTTGTCATTGGCTACTATCCCCAGTTTCTTTTAGCCTTAACTTTTGCCTAGGCCGCCCATGTGGGTTTTCAACCTAGCAGGCTTGTCCTAACTTTTGCCTAGACCGCCCTTTCGGGTTTTCAGCCTAGCGGACTCTTTTTTTTTCTTTTTTTTCTTTTTTTCTTTCCTCATCGTGGGGATAGCAGCTATAGACACAAAATGCTGAGACCATGGAGTTTAGGCAAGATCAAGACGACTCGGGCTAGGTATATTCGAACGACAGATGGAGAGCTGAACCTTCAACCTTAATCAAAAACCATCCAAGAGACTATTAGAGAGATGTGCTTCATGATGACTGGATTCACAATGAATCTTCATAAGAGAGGTGGACTCGATTGATAACTTTATAAAATACAAGTCAACAAGAGATGTCTTACGGCTACAAAAGAGGCCCGAATACAGTCAACAGTGTGGCATGTCTTTATGACAACGACTCCAATCTTTCTATTAAATCAATCTGGGAACCAAATATTTATAGACCGGGCCCATTTCCAGATTACCTACGTATCTGTGGACATGGTGTTTGGTTTGAGGTATTTGGTAGGGTCGGTGTTTGGTTTGCGGTATTTAAGGTGATAGATCGGATCGGGGAACACTTGTCTTCTTCATCACAATTTCTTCTCTTCTTTCCGGTTTCTGATGGATAGTGAATAAACATTTGGGCACCAAGGTCATCTCCTTTCTCACCTTTTTTCCTCTCCTTTTTTTCTCTTTTTTTTGTTTTTTTTTTTGGAAACACCTTCACCATCGTCTAGATTGTTTTCATGGTTTATGATCTTGAGGGTGCGCCCTTCTCTCTTTTTTCTTTTTTTTTTGAGGAGGATGACATCTTCTTTGAACAGGTGCAATGAGACATAATTCAATTAGAAGCCTAATTCATTTTGGGAAGCAATTTCTAGACAAGTGTTCATGGTGGGTATGATGGGGTTAAAAATGGAGGATGGTTTGAATTCGTGTTTGAAAGTCAGGTATATGTTCAAAGGTTGGCGTTAACAACTGTTTGGGGAGTGGGTGGAGGTAGGTGTTTTGAGATTATATCCACAGAATCAGGTCTTCGTAGTTCATTTTATAGTCCCCTAGATTGATCCAATGGAATATCATGAAGCTATACACAATGCCACATATACACAAAAGATAAGGAAATCAAAGTTTTATTCCTTATGTGAGAAATCATGGCATAAGCAACGACACTGTTGACTGTTGAACAATAGGATTCAACTATCGCCCCTTTTGACTCGACTTAACTTCTTGACTCTAAAGAGCTAGTATCCCGCCTCTCCCCATCCTCGGTCATCACTCTATCCATACTTAACAATTCGGCCTATGGCCTCTAATCAATTCCCCCCATGTTTGCACCTCTCATCTACCCTTTAATATCATTGAGTGGTCCCTTGGAATACATCAACTCTACCACCTCATCTTACTGCCTTCTTGATATTGCCACTGCACCATTGCTCCCCTCATTGCCATATCAGATAGTCACCTCATTCCCCTTTGTCACTTCTTCCATCTGAAAATCAGGACTTGCATACCCTTCCGCAAGAAGACTCAAATGTGCTTCGTCTCATCTCGTCTTCTTCCCGCGTTCTTATTCGTTGTTCCTCCTAGGATCGGGACTTACATTTCTTCCTATGAGAAGGTCTCCCCTGCTTTGTCTTCGATTGCATACTCGGCTTCAGCTTTACATCCCAGTTCCTGGGTTTAGCTTGTCGACCAGGTTCATCAACTCAGCTTCTGGTTATGGTTCATCAATTTGGATCATCGGTTTGGCTCGTCGACTGAGTTCCCGAACAAAAATCGGGGCTTACATCTTCCTCCATGGGGAACATTTTGACTTGCATCTCTTCTCATAAGAAAGCCCAACCAAGTCATCTCATCTCTCCTCTTCTGCCATAAATATTGGGACTTACATCTCCTCTCACGAGAAGGCCCAAAGTTACCTCGGTGTCTTAAGTTGATGCTTCATCATTGCCTCTGCCTTCTTCCCACCTTGAAGCTTAGGATCCGTCTACGGTTCCCAATGTCTACACTATCTCCCTTTCTACTGCGATCATCACCTTGTGATGCATCCATCATCCTACTATCTTCATCATCTCCTTCCAACTACGGCACTACCTACCCCTGGTGTCTTAAGGGTTCAATTCTAATGGTAAAGTTCATGGTCATCGGGAATCCTAAACTTAGGCTTTATTGTCAAAAACACTTGGTGGGAAACATGGTGGAATACACTCGCAAAATACTTTTCCTTCTTTTAAAAAAAACATTTCTTCCTTTTTCTTTCTTTGAAGACTCAGGTCACAAAGATGAAGATTTGAAAAAGTAAAATACCCTAGCTCGAATTTGTGTTTTGTGCTTTGAAAAGCATGTGATGCAATGTTAAATGCATGCAAATGTGAACTTCCTAAGACAAGATAGACCGACTGGACATATCGCCAACAAAGGAAACAACACCAAAAAATTAACCATTGGCTCAAACATGTATACTTACTCCCCTAGGGTATGCTTACTAGACTCATCAGATCTCACTATGCAATATTGCCCCTGCGCATAGTTAGCACGGCGGTCCTGCTAGCCTATATATCCAAACTTGTTCAGGGGCAATATGAATCCCGACTAGTTTTTTCTTTCTATCCTGTTCTTATTGATTCGGCTCAACAGTTGAGTGAAAGAACTCGACCAATCCAGGTACGAAACTTTTATTATTCGGTTTACTCAGTTTCACATGGATCCTCCAAGAGTACTGGGTCTTTCCGCTGCATTTTGATTGTCAAGTTTGCATGCCCAGTTACTTACAATGGTAGCAGAGCCTCTTGTGAAACGCTAAACCGAAATGGTTGTGCATATGTATGATACGCTCATGTTAATGTATGTGATATGTTAAGTTTGATTTGGCATATGTGATATGATGATTTTCAAATTTATATCTGTGATATATATTGATGTTGGTTTTTGTCAAAAATGTTTTGACAATAGGCAATTTATTGGTATGTGGTATCAATCAAGGGGTTCTTGGCAGTAAGCCGAAAGAGTTCGACTAGGATAAATCGATTGTTGGTTTGTGTATAGAACGATTGTCGTTCTAGTACAGTAAGGCCAGAACATCGATGTTTGTGATTCAAACTTCGATGTTCAGATAAGATTAGCCTTGGCCGAGTCCTCTAGACATCGATGTTGTGAAGACAAACATCGATGTTCATATGAATATTGGCTTGGCAGAATCTTGAAACATCGATGTTGTGAGACAAACATCGATATGCTCATGACGATTGGCCTTGGCAGAATTCTCAAACATCGATGTTCAATATTGAACATCAATGTCCATAAGTTCTGTCAGATTGATTTGAGATTCCAGAATTCTAAAACATCGATGTTTACGTACAAACATCGATGTTCTTGAGTTCCATAAGTCTCAAACATCGATGTTTAAAAGTTGGACATCGATGTTCAAAAGTACTGCCACAAATCTGGAACTTTCAGAACTCCCAAATATCGATGTTCAAGAACCAAACATCGATGTTCTTAAGCTCTGCCAAATAGTTTGGAGTTCCATATTCTCTTGAACATTGATGTTCACGTTAAGCAATCAGGTTATATGTTTTGTCTTGGAGGTGGTGCTGTATGCTGGAAGAGTTCAAAGCAAGAGACAGTGGCCGACTCTACAACTGAGGCTGAGTACATTGCTGCCTTAGATGCGGCAAAAGAGGCTGTTTGGATTAAGAAGTTCGTAACTGCACTTGGTGTGGTTCCGAGCATTCACAGTCTGATTGACCTCGTTTGTGACAACAATGGGACAATCGCACAGGCTCAAGAACCGAGATACCACTAGAGATCCAAACATATACTCTGAGGCTATCATATCATTAGAGAGATCATTGATAGAGGCGATGTCAGGCTGTGCAAAGTTCCTACTGAGAACAGTTTTGCAGATCCATTGACTAAGCCTCTCACACAGCGAAAGCATGATGGTCATGCTGCGTCCATTGGTATTAGATACATGGATGATTGACTTTAGTGCAAGTGGGAGATTGTTAGTGTAATATGCCCAAAAGCCAATCATTGGATGATTGTATATTGTCATGTATATGCATTATGGTTATTCCAATCAATATGTTTATGAGATAAATGCTTGCACATATTTATAACCCTAGAATATTTTATATTCTTAAATGTCCCTAATCGATTATTATTATGGATGGGTTGTAACAATAAATTAAGAGTAGCGTATGTTGAGAATTATATGGATATGAATTCTACATATGGATACAAGTTAGAGAACTTGTGGACTGGAATGACCCACATAAGAACCCTACATGGAACGTTATATGATTGTCATTAGTGGTTCTTATATGTATTGTCCTTAGACCTGAGATCATCAAGGTTCCCAACATGTGAGTCATATACTTTGATATTACTCTTGGCTATTCGTAAATGAGTAGACCTTAGTGTAATCATTGGGTATATGATAAATGTGTAGTGGGTTTTGTATGATCAAGATGGGATTCGTCCAACCCATATAACGGTATATTATCAGATAGTTTTCTTGATAGAGTTGAACTGTAAATGCATCGCCATGCTCGGATTATGATATGATGATATCATAAGTATCCATTTTACACAGTCAACTCGGGGATTAAGAAACTTAGATTAAACATCTACGAGATTGACATATTCCATGTCTCGTGTTTAATCTTGAAAATGAGACGAAGGGACGATGACATGTTTCCGAGGCAAAATGAATCAGTACTGATCTTGTCATTTGGTAGCAATGATGTGTTGCTAGACGCCGCTCATTGTTTATAATTGTAAATGAGTTTACAATTATTGCCAAACGTTACAAGTGCTTACAGGGTAGCACACTTAGAATTGTTGATTCGAGCTGGTGGTTGAACCATGGTTGGACCGTGGTTCGACCAGGTATTTGAACTAGTGGTTGGACCGTGGTTGGACCATGGTTGAACTAGGGTCGTTTTGGGTTGATTTGGTTCACTAATTATCTGAATTATTTTACCAAATTTGATCCCATGTGATGTGTAATCCCATTAGTGCATAGTGGAGACATGATTAGACTAGATAATGGTGGAATCTTAATCATGATGGCAAAAGGTGTTGGCCAATGTCTCATGCTTTTGTGAGTGGGATTACTGTGTGCATAATTAGATTATGCTTGTGAGTTTATTGAATACAACATTCTGAGTTTTGAGAGCTTTGAGAGAGTTTTCAGACTTGGCAAGAACACACACACACATCCTTTCTATGAGAAAGAAAGAAACATCACAAACACAAGTTCTAGCTTCCGGGATTGAGCTGCTAGCATAGCTGTTCGGGAGTGGTCGGGTTGGTGATCGTGAGACGATTCCCAGCTAGTTATCAACGGTTCGTGTGGATACCTTAGAGGAGCAGGATTTCTATCCGGTTCTTACTAATTTGGCTCAAAAGTTGAGTGAAAGAACTCAACCAATCCAGGTACGAAACATTTATTATTCGGTTTACTCAGTTTCACATGGATCCTTCATATGTACCGTGTCTTTCCGCTACATTTTGATTGTCAAGTTTGCATGCCCGGTTACGTACATGAAGAACCCCTGGAAGCACCATGACCTTATGACCAACTGTATGGATGATTACCTATTGCATCTTGAACCAAGAACAATGCCACATAACTTGGTGTTCCTCTAGGCACTTCATGAAAACCACCCATCCCTTGATAGAGGAGAGAGCTAAGGGAAAGGCCCGTTCTTGATATTCCACTGAAGTATACAAGCTGAATCCTAGAGGATGGATCAGTGTAAGGTGATCACACAACCAAGGAGGCAAGTTCATAAGTTAAAAAGAGAAAATTGGATGAGTCTCAAAGATACGTGAAAGCTGGAGACAATACCTACAGGAGTAAGGGGAAACCAGTTAGAGGTTTATTCAGATAAGTTGTCAGAGTGTTCAAACAAGCAAGAGTTTCACCTAAAACAATAGGCACTATACTGTGACCGTTGAACAATTTGGCCACTAGCGCACCTACACTCAAAGGGCTTATACCGGGACAACCAGTCATCAAGAATTCACGCACCATTACCAGAGCTAAGACTTGATCATGATCCCTCTTCCATAATGCATCGCATTCGAGGTACCCGCGTGACACAACATCGACGGAGTATTGATCAACCAGGGGCAACAAGTTCATATGTGCATCCTTACCTAACAAATATTCCATTTGTTCATCAGTAATGGACAAGAAGGTACAAACCTCAGATTTGGTCACTGTAGCAGGGGAAATCATGGCAATATCATCCCTACCCAGGCTTCAAGGAGTGCACAGAATTCATCCACCAATGGGCAGAGTTTCATGATAGGAAGGCTGAAGCGAAACACATGGTGATAGTGATGTAAGTTTCCGGGTCATGCAATTGACAATCAAAAGCAAGAAAAAAAACATGTTGCGCAATGGAAAAACTGGAAACCCATGGAGGATCCATGTGAAGTGAGCTAAACCGAAAAACAATTTTACATACCAGGTTCGGTTGAGGTCTTTCACCCAACTATAGAATCGAATCAGCAAGAGCCAGAAAAATGCCTTGCCCCTCTACGGTATCCACTCGAACCGCTGTAACCGGTTTAAGAGCGTCTCACGATCTCAACCCGAGCTCTCCCGAACTGGTGTGCTAGCAACAGAATTTCCGGGAGGTTTGTGTGTAGTGTTTTTCTCTCTTCTTTCTCAAAGAAGAATGTGTGTGTTTGCTCTCAATTTTCAGACCTCTCAAGACACTCTCTCAAGCTCTAAAAACTCAACCAAGTGAGGAAGAAGATGCAATAGTGATCTGATCACACACCTCTCAAAGGCATAATGCATTAGTGAAGTTAATGGCCAACATGGTGGTCCATTAAGCAACATGATTATGTCTCCACATAATCATGTTTCCCACTAGCACTAAAACACACAACTCAACACTAGTTGGTCTAATAATTCAACTGATTACATGACCAAACCAGCCCAAAAATGACCCTGGTCCAACCACGGTCCAACTGCGGTCCAACCACACCTTGGTCCAACCACGGTTCAACCACCTACTCGAATCAACGGCTGTAAGTGTGTGACCCTGTAGGTACTTGTACGTTCGACAATAATCGTAAAATCTCATTTTACAATTATTTGCAAAGAGCGGCGTCTAGCAACACATCATTGCCACCCGAACGACAAGATCAATACTGATTCCCTGTGCCTCGGAATATGTCATCGTCCCTTCGTCCCATTATCAAGATTAAACACGAGACGTGGAATATGTCATTCTCGAATATGTTTAATCTCGATTTCTTGATCCTCGAGTTAACCGTGAAAGACGGATACCAATGATATCATATATCATCATCCGAGTATGGCCATGCATTTACGGTTCAACACTATCAAGAAACCCTCCGATAATATACCCGTTATATGGTTTGGACGAATCCCCTCTGGATCATACAAAACCCACTACACACTCATCGTATACCCAATGATTACACTAAATCTACTCATTTATGAAATAGCCAAGATTAATATCAAAGTATACGATTCATATGTTGGGAACCTTGGCGTTCCATATAGCGTTATTATGTGGGTCGGTCCAGTCCACAAGTTCTGTGATATCCCAGGTACACCCTAGAATATAGAGAAGCATTTACATGAAGAGAGTCGGGCGTTGCTTGTCCTCCCGGGACGTTTGTGTAGGTTGGATACCATATTCGGGAGTTTGTGAGGGATGTTTATATTCTTGGTGTAAAAGTTGGTATAGGTTAGGTTATGGCTCGGTGATATGTGTTGATGTTAGATTGAGATGAGATGGTTAGCATAGGCTCGGCCTAGTGCACACAAGTAGGTTCGTAGTGATCCGATGGCACGGTTGGCCTACTTCGGTGTCCCGATTGCTCGACTTGTCTAATGGGCCGATAAAAGGTCGAAAAAGATAGGAATGTGATTACTTGGTGTAATACATTCATTAGAGGCACGATTGGCCAATGGAGATATCGGTTGGCTCGATTTGGTGCGAAATAATGCACAACCGGGGCAATGGTGTGCCCGTCGGTGCGCAATTGGGCTCGATGAGGGTAAATACGTAATTGGCCAAACCGACCAATCAGAATGAGATGTGTGGCTCGGGAATAAGCCTCTGGTGGTTTGGGTGTGCAAGCTAGCAGGTTGGTTGCCACACACCAATTGGATGGAAAATAAGCACGAGGTGGCAATTTAGGTGCAAGTGGCACCTAGTTGTGTGTTGGTGGCAATTGGGGTGGTGACTCACCTACTTGGGCAGGGATTAAGAGGTGAAAACAAGCACCTCTCCCTCACTCTTATCAGCAAAATTCGTGGCTAGGTCCTGGAGAGAAAAGAGAGAGAGAGAAAGAGAGAAAAGAGAGAAAGAAGAGAGTGAGCCAAAGGGGGTTCTGCTCTCGGCCAGACAGACCCCTGGCCACTAAAATAAGGATTCCGGCCGCACCACCGGTTAGAATTTATTGAAACCAAAGCCCAGAGTTAGCTAACTTCAATAGCGTTAATTGGGAACCGGTTTGGTGGATTTTGGAGCTGAACTGAGAGAGTTATGCGCTCTCCAAGTTCACTGTTCTGCAGCAGACCTGCTGCTAGACCCCGAGTTGATGTAGGAGCCATAACCGGAGTTAGAAAGCTTGGAATTGAGTGTTCTCGGTGGCTCTGGAAAGCTAAGAGACAGGGCTACAACCTTTATGTTTATGCCTAAGGCTGAATCGGCCTGTAGCTTCCTGTTTATTCTCGGTGAAGTTTCTGTTGGTGCAGGGCAGCTTCTGCCCGAATTGAGAAAAGATAAGTATTGTGGGTAGGATTGTGTTTCACAAGCTATTATTGCTGTGGATTGATTGTGATGTCTAATTGTGTGTTTAAAACAGGGACTAGGGTTCCAGGTGGCCTAAAGGCTGTAAAGGAGAGGAATTGGTTTAGGAATACCTAGGTGATGGTAAGTAAGTTTGTTATGCGGGTAGTGATTGCTAGTGCAACCTTTGTTGGGCGGAAGGCCATTTGTGTGTGCTTGCTGTGTGTGTATTTGTGTGGGATCACCTTGCTGGTCATTGTTGGTTAACTAGCCATTGTTGGCTGATCATGGCTACTTGTTGCCTTGTTGGTTATTTATGCGCAATTGTGATATATTGATGACTTGTTGGTACATTATGATTGAGTTGTGTGCTTGGAAATATTTGCTGCCCTTGTTGGCATCATTGCGTTGCACTTGTTGTGCTGATGTTTGGCATTGCACTGATGTGCTTGTGATGGCATGTGTTTGCCTTGATTGTGCTTGTGATTGTGGACCCACTGGCCAGTTGGGAGGTGGTGCACAGCAGGTGCACAGGTAGTGCTTAAGATGTGGCACTTACCATATTGATGATTATTTGACGGGCCATGCGGTGCTAGATGGCCGCTTGGAGTAAAACGGTCGTGATTATTTGACGGGCCATGCGGTGCTAGATGGCCGCTTGGAGTAAAACGGTCGTGATTATTTGACGGGCCATGCGGTGCTAGATGGCCGCTTGGAGTAAAACGGTCGTGATTATTTGACGGGCCTTGCGGTGCTAGATGGCCGCTAGGAGTAAAATGGTCGTGCTTGTTCCGTGGCGTGAGTGCCCGGTATTTGTGCATTATGCATTACTGTATGCATTGCATGACTGTGTGTTGCCCATGTCCAGCCTTGTGTGCAGTATGTGGTTGCTTTCTTGCATGGCCTATTTACTTACTGAGTTTTATACTCACCCCCCTATTTCCTCCCCATGTCTTACAGGTGCGAGAATGAGAGTATGGGACGTAGGTCGATGGGTATAGCCGAGTCGGTCTTCTTTAATTATATTATTGTATTATTTTTACATGGAGGTTGTGTCATTGTAAGTAAGAGTTAGTGCCCCTTGTAGCAACGGTTTAATGACACTGGTGAAATTGTCTTTATAAATGAGTCTTGGTACTTTTTATCATCTTTACTACCTCTGCATTTGTTTGTTGTTGCTTCCTTTTACGCTGCGCATTCTCTTGGTTGGTAACCCGCCGAGCAGAGGGAACGGGGTTTTGGTTGTGTCGATGAAAGGCCTTTGGGTGCCTTGTGGCACGTAGTGGGTGCACATGGCACCTGGCCGGTCGCGCTTAGCGGGGGCGTGACAGTTGTGGTAGCGGAGCACGATTATTTTGCAGGAATTTGGTGTCATGACATTTATGTCGTTGAGTGTAATAGTTGTAGTGGTCGAGGATGTTTTTGTAAGGATGCTAGGTGTCATATTTGCCGTATGGGTGGAATATATATATTTACAAAGCATGGTTGTAATGTTCTTGCTAGAGGGGCAGTAGGGTGTTGAGTCTAATGGCTAGTACCCATCAAGTTAGAGACCATTGGTTGGTGAGAGACGTGTGTCACAAATTTGTATTTTGTCTATCTTATATGTTGTATTATGTTTGTGACTGTGAAAATATGACATTCCATTGTGAAAAATATGGTTAAAACCTTGCTGAACATATTGTTGAGGCCTTTTGGTTGTGAGCATACTAAGAGTATACAAGCATTCGTGGATTGCCTAAAGAAGTAAACTAGTAGGAAAATGCTCTAAATATGAGAATACTGTCATGTGACATGGTTGCTTCTTAGGAAATATCCGATATGTAATTAATTGTTGCTGACTTCATATGTAGGAAGGCCTAGACGTTATACATGTGGACTGGGTGTTTAGAACTAGAATTTTGCATTCTGGTTGGTTACATGGTTAGAGCTAAATGGTAATTAACTTGGTTTCTTTTGGCCTAAAGGATGCACATGTATAGGATTATAAAGTTATTTTAGACTGATCAAGTTATAGTTTGAGTTCTTAATCAAATAGAACTTTGATGATGAAGGTTAATATGATTTAAGAGCTAAATTTATGAACAATCATATGGAATGTTGCATCTTCAGGATTTAAGTTGCACTTGTTTAATACTTTTGACATAATTTCCCTTCGAGGCAGAGGTTATGAAATTTTAATTTGTTTTTGAATTTGATTATTTAGTATATTAGAGAATCATCTAAGGGTGATAATTACAATTAAAGTCATCACTGATTTCGGTTAGCTTGGAATTTGTTGTTATATGTCCGATTGACATGATGTTGCTGATATACCCTGGGTGTTTGGTAACTTGTTTGTTTGATTAATTAAAATTTATCTTGGTGATAGATAAGATGGCATTATATGATAGGAATAATAACTAAGATATTAGTTATTGAAAGTGTTAGTATGGTGAATAATTAAGAGATATTGATGATGAGAGTAACATGATAATACACTTATTTTAAAGTTGGCTTGCGAGGTATTCCCTGGTAATGTGGATGAACAATGGGTCTGTAAGAGTAGATACGAAGTTATGTTATATGTTAAAGATATGATAAGTACATGATTTAGCAATTGAAGGAAAAATTTGGAGATTGTGATTACTGTGGTATAAATGGTTAGGTGCATTTAGCTTAGGTGCTTGAGTGGGTAAATAGGAGTGGTGATAGTGAGTTGGATGAGATTCAAATTACTTGTTTCAAGAATGTTTAATGGGGTAATGCTTGCTGAAAGCTTGAGATGTAAATGTTTTAGAATTGTCTACAATATCTGTTGCATTTGTCTTACATGATTTTTGTGTGGAGGAAAAATGTTTCTGTGGGGGTAATATGTTTCTTAGTCTTTTGGGGATCTAGATCGTGAAATGAGAGAAACACGATGAGATGATTATGTTGTCGTTGAACTAAGTGTATTATATATAAAATTTTGCTGAAACTACATTTGAGCATGTGTATTACATGGTTTTTGATAATATGCACTCATTGCTTGAAATACAGATTTCTCATACTATCTAAAGGTCCATAGCTACATGGTGAATAAGGTATTCATATTTGAAATGCTTATTATGCATCCTTGCTGGGGAAGAAAGTCTATTGTTACCTTATTAAGTACCTATGGTGTAAGTTGAATTGGTTACTGTGTTGTGTTTGAATTGGTTATGATAGTCTTGTGATGGCTTGGTATGCTGCCAAGAAATTTGCGGATAAAATCATATGCAGTTTGGGCAACTGAGAATAAAGCATTAGGTAAAGTGAAATAATTGGTCTTGTAAAGTCAAAGATGTGTAAATGATAGTGGGGTTAAGTTCAACCTTGGATCGAGATAGTTGGAGCGAAAAGTTGATGTATTGGAGGAAAATTTTCTGAGAGGAGGATGTCTAAGTATACAAGAGTAGGTTTGCAATTTTGTAAACCGTAGCTTGACACTAACAAGTAAAGTGTAATGGATAATCTTGTGTTATCTAAGGATGAGTATAGTGTGAAGGAATAGGTTGTGATTATGGAGTTTTGGTTTAGAGCTTGTGACTAAGGTATAATAATGATTATGTTAGGCCTTATAAGCGTTTGAAGTAGTAATGAAGGAAGATGATGTGTTATGAACATTATGAACAATTAGCATACACAAGAGTGTAGTTAACCTCTTTGATTTGTTTAGAGTTAGATTTGTATTGTTTGGAGTTAGATTGTGAAGTGCTAAGTATGTTGAAGCGCATGAAATGAGTATTGAGCGTTATATATTTTGATAAGTGATTATCTTAATTCAAAAGAAGTTTAAGGTATCTCGTCATAGGAAACACATGAGGTTAGCACTGTTTGGTGAATAATACTAGGATTAGGGTTTGAATTATCTAAAAACATAGTAAGAAGTTGAGGTATAGACGGAATGACGCAGCAAAAGCACGACTCTCTTATTTGAGAAGCAATTGGGCCTACGGTTGTCCAATTGGTCCTAGTGGATATTTTGTTAGTCTAGTTAGTATACTTGTTGTGCTCATGCGAGTACTAGTATGCGAGTAGTATAATTTGTGGCTCCGTTGGGGTAATTGGCCTTGTTGGCCAATTGGCATAGTAGTGTGCCAGTAGTGCGCTTTAGTGGAATGAATATGACGTAGAAGCTATTACTGAAGAGAGAATGGGTGTATGTATTGTAGTAGCTTAATGAGAGATGTGTTATGAAAAGAGTTAAGTGGAGACTTACATGGATACATTCGGAAGGCTAACGGTACATTGCAAGTTTTACTACTTTGACTATGTGGCGCCACAGTTTATAATGGTTTTCAAATTATTGTTTTGGAAAATATCTTTAAAGGAATGAATTGAGCAAGTTTTGCATTAGTACCGTTTAGCCTATCCACTTGTACCGTGGTCAGAAGTGATAGTTAGTTGAGAGAACTATAGTCTACTAGATTGCGATTGAGTTGCCAAGGCATGTGAAACAGATTGGTGTGAGAATTACGAGTGCAAAAAGCATGATGAAATGAGGTACCACAATTTGGGAGATATTTAAAAGCTAAGGTAGAACTTGGGTATGGATTTCGAGGTAAACAAGTCGGAGATATATTGGATTGAGTTATGGTTGAATGATTTACTAAAGGTAGAGCTTGAAATGATTGGGGAACAATAGGATGGCATATGGGTATATTTAGGAAGATGATCGGAAATTACATATAAGGATTGATGTTATCTTTGAGATTATAGTGACACCTGAATTTCGAGGACGAAATTCTTTGAAGGAGGGGATGATGTGATATCCCAGGTACACCCTAGAATATAGAGAAGCATTTACATGAAGAGAGTCGGGCGTTGCTTGTCCTCCCGGGACGTTCGTGTAGGTTGGATACCATATTCGGGAGTTTGTGAGGGATGTTCATATTCTTGGTGTAAATGTTGGTATAGGTTCGGTTATGGCTTGGTGATATGTGTTGATGTTAGATTGAGATGAGATGGTTAGCATAGGCTTGGCCTAGTGCACACAAGTAGGTTCGTAGTGATCCGATGGCACGGTTGGCCTAGTTTGGTGTCCCGATTGCTCGACTTGTCTAATGGGCCAATAAATGGTCGGAAAAGATAGGAATGTGATTACTTGGTGTAATAGATTCATTAGAGGCACGATTGGTCAATGGAGATATCGGTTGGCTCGATTTGGTGCGAAATAGTGCACAACCGGGGCAATGGTGTGCCCGTCGGTGCGCAATTAGGCTCGATGAGGGTAAATACGTAATTGGCCAAACCGACCAATCAGAATGAGCCAAGTAGATCGGGAATAAGGTGCTGGAAGCCTTAGGTGTGCAAGCTAGTAGCTTGTGTGGCATAGGCCAATTGGCCACAATTAAGCACGAGGTGGCATTTGGTGCAAGTGGCACCTAGGTGTGTGTTGGTGGCAAGTGGGGTGATGAATCACCTAATTGAGCAGGCCTTAAGAGGTGAAACAAGCACCTCTCCCTCACTCTTATCAGCCAAATTCGTGGCTAGGTCCTGGAGAGAAAAGAGAGAGAGAGAAAGAGAGAAAAGAGAGAAAGAAGAGAGTGAGCCAAAGGGGGTTCTGCTCTCGGCCAGACAGACCCCTGGCCACTAAAATAAGGATTCCGGCCGAACCACCGGTTAGAATTAAGCGAAACCAAATCCCATAGTTAGATAACTTCCATAGGGTTAAGTGGGAACCGGTTTGGTGGATTTTGAAGCTGAACTGAGAGAGTTATGTGCTCTCCACGTTCACTGTTCTGCAGCAGACCTGCTGCTAGACCCCAAGTTGATGTAGGAGCCATAACCGGAGATAGAAAGCTTGGAATTGAGTGTTCTTGGTTGCTCTGGAAATCTAAGAGATAGGGCTACAACATTTATGTTTATGCATAAGGCTGAATCGGCCTGTAGCTTCCTGTTTATGCTCATTGAAGTTTCTGTTAGTGCAGGGCAGCTTCTGCCCGAATTGAGAAAAGCTAAGTATTGTGGGTAGGATTGTGTTTCACAAGCTATTATTGCTGTGGATTGATTGTGATATCTAATTGTGTGTTTAAACAGGGACTAAGGTTCCAAGAGGCCTAAAGGCTGTAAAGGAGAGGAATTGGTTTAGGAATACCTAGGTGATGGTAAGTAAGTTTGTTA
The DNA here is from genome assembly GCA_028386065.3 of Turnera subulata. Classification (NCBI taxonomy): domain Eukaryota; kingdom Viridiplantae; phylum Streptophyta; class Magnoliopsida; order Malpighiales; family Passifloraceae; genus Turnera; species Turnera subulata. The sequence continues at coordinate 307,754 of JAKUCV010006273.1, forward strand.
TGCGGGTAGTGATTGCTAGTGCAACCTTTGTTGGGCAAAAGGCCATTTGTGTGTGCTTTCTGTGTGTGTATTTGTGTGGGATCACCTTGCTGGTCATTGTTGTTTGATCGTGCTACTTGTTGCCTTGTTGGTTATTTAAGCGTAATTGTGATATATTGGTGACTTGTTGGTACATTATGATTGAGTTGTGTGCTTGGAATTACTTGCTGCCCTTGTTGGCATCATTGCATTGCACTTGTTGTGCTGATGTTTGACATTGCACTGATGTGCTTGTGATGGCATGTGTTTGCCTTGATTGTGCTTGTGATTGTGGACCCACTGGCCAGTTGGGAGGTGGTGCACAGCAGGTGCACAGGTAGTGCTTAAGATGTGGCACTTACCATATTGATGATTATTTGACGGGCCATGCGGTGCTAGATGGCCGCTTGGAGTAAAACGGTCGTGATTATTTGACGGGCCTTGCGGTGCTAGATGGCCGCTTGGAGTAAAACGGTCGTGATTATTTGACGGGCCTTGCGGTGCTAGATGGCCGCTAGGAGTAAAATGGTCGTGCTTGTTCCGTGGCGTGAGTGCCCGGTATTTGTGCATTATGCATTACTGTATGCGTTGCATGACTGTGTGTTGCCCATGTCCAGCCTTGTGTGCAGTATGTGGTTGCTTTCTTGCATGGCCTATTTACTTACTGAGTTTTATACTCACCCCCCTATTTCCTCCCCATGTCTTACAGGTGCGAGAATGAGAGTATGGGAAGTAGGTCGATGGGTATAGCCGAGTCGGTCTTCTTTAATTATATTATTGTATTATTTTTACATGGAGGTTGTGTCATTGTAAGTAAGAGTTAGTGCCCCTTGTAGCAACGGTTTAATGACACTGGTGAAGTTGTCTTTATAAATGAGTCTTGGTACTTTTTATCATCTTTACTACCTCTGCATTTGTTTGTTGTTGCTTCCTTTTACGCTGCGCATTCTCTTGGTTGGTAACCCGCCGAGCAGAGGGAACGGGGTTTTGGTTGTGTCGATGAAAGGCCTTTGGGTGCCTTGTGGCACGTAGTGGGTGCACATGGCACCTGGCCGGTCGCGCTTAGCGGGGGCGTGACAAGTTCTCTAACTTGTACCCGTATGTTGAATTCATATCACATATAAACTCTCAAAATACGCTAGTCTTAATTTATTATTACAACCCGTCCATAATAATAATCGACTAGGGACAATTTGAGAATATGAAATATTCTAGGGTTGTAAGTATGTGCAAGCGTTTATCTCATAAACGATACTTATTGGAATAACCTTAATGTGTATACATGACTAAAAATATACATCCATTGATTGGCTTTTGGGCATATTACACTAACAATCTCCCACTTGCACTTAAACCAATCATACATGTATCTAATACCAATGGACGCAGCATGACCATCATGCTTCTGCTGTGTGAGCGGCTTAGTCAATGGATCTGCTACATTGTTCTCCGAAGGAACTATGCACAGTCTGACATCGCCTCTATCTATGATCTCTCTAATAAGATGATAGCGTCGAAGTATGTGTTTGGATCTCTGGTGGTATCTCGGTTCCTGAACCTGTGCGATTGTTCCATTGTTGTCACAGTAGAGCTCAATCGGACTCTTGATGCTCGGAACCACACCAAGTTCTGTTACAAACTTCTTGATCCAAACGGCCTTTTTCGCCGCATCTGAGGCAGCAATGTACTCAGCCTCGGTTGTAGAGTCGACTACTGTCTCTTGCTTTGAACTCTTCCAGCTAACAGCCCCACCTTCAAAACAAAACACATAACCTAATTGCGATCTAAAATGATCCCTATCGGTTTGGAAGCTAGCATCGGTGTAACCCTTTACAACGAGCTCATACACGCTTCCGTAAACAAGGAATACATCCTTAGTCCTTCTCAAGTACTTAAGGATGTTTTTTACCGCTGTCCAGTGACTCTCACCGGAATCAGCCTGGTATCTGCTTATGACACTCAAAGCATAAGCGACATCCGGTCTAGTACATAGCATGGCATACATGATAGATCCTATTGCCGAAGCATAAGGAATCTTACTCATCCACTCTCTCTCCTTATATGTACTAGGACATTGATTCTTTCATGTGACAAGGGCAAGAATCCTTTCTTGGAATCTTGCATGCTAAACCTCTTTAGCACCTTGTCGAAATACGTACTCTGACTTAGCCCGAGAAGCCTTTTAGACCTATTGTAACGCCCCGAATTTTCATAATTTGATTTTTCTCGGAATTTTCGGAATTGTTATTCCAATTTTACCCCTGAGGAATTTCCGGATTTTTGGACAAGGAAATAAACTATTTCTACCTTGGTTATATGGAATTTAATTGATGGTATGACGGGTCCGGCTTTCGTTGGAGTTTAATCGGGTTTCGGGGTTGAGAGTTGAGTTTTGAAGTAGTTTCCCCGAAACTACGTCGTTTTGACAATACTTAAAAAAAAAAAAAA